>APFE030172451.1:2337-14625 GCA_000404065.3 Pinus taeda
TACAGGAGTACGCACCCACCCCTTTACATACAGAGCGTACAAGTACGCAGGTATTGTGAACTTGGGATGCGTACACGCAGGTAAGGTAGAGAGAAACTGCGTACCCTGAGATAAACATGTTTTTAATGACTTTCTCTCTTTCTTGAAGTTTGACATGGAGAGCAGAGGTATGAGGCTTGCCAAGGAGGATAGTATGACTGTTGATGGAGCCATACTAACTGCAAATAGTCATGGTGACAAATTTTAGTGTAACATGTACCCCTTATCAATCATTTCCTTCAAATGCAACTTCAACTCTATTAACTCTGGTGTGCTCATCCTGTAAGGTGCTTTGATGTTGGTGTTGCCCTTGGTACCAAATCAATAGAAAAATACACTTCCATGTGGGGAGGAAACTTTGGAATATTTGCTGGAAACACATCCTGAAACTGTTGTAATACAAGGTACCTCTTGAAGATTTATGCATCCTCGACACCCTTACCTTGTCATTGAAAATATGAACTGCAAACATTACTCACCCTTTCTTGCAACTGTGCTTGGCCTTCATCACTATGACCATCCTCATTGATGTAGGCTTCTTCTTTTCTTGCAAGATTCTCTTTTCCCCATTGTCATCGAGGCACTCAATATCCTTGTCATAAGAATATACTTTGGTCATTTGAAGATACAACCAATCCATACCCAAAAACATACTGTATGATCCCAATGACAGTGAATTCAAATGTTCTATTGCAGGTATACCATTCAACTCGAATGCACAAGATCTTACCCAGTGATGAACTCTGTTCTTAGTACCTGTAGCCAACTACACCAGCCAAGACTCTGCATGCACTTCTTTTATGAATCCACACTTATCCACCAGGTCAGGATAAGCATAACTATAATTAGATCTAGGATCAATCAAATAGAAATAACTTGATCACAAACCTTACCTTCCATCTCAATAATAGATGCTTGGTGATCCCCCTGCCTCTTGTCCACAACTGCATAAATACAAGGAACACTCTGACCAACATCCCCAACTATCTGTGCCTCCTGAGCACTATATATCTAAGGCCTACCTACCTGGTATAATGAACAATCCTTCTTATGATGGTCTTTGCTACATATCCAACACCACAACGGTCCTCTACCATCGCCTCTAGTTTGTTGCTCTCCCGGATGTGACCCATCCCCCTTCTCAACTGTGTTGAACTTCATGTAAGGAACCACATTTTCTTTCTCACCTGCATCCTGAGGTCTTCCCCGCTTCGGTGGGCACTTCCCTTTAACTTTCTCATTTCCCTTCAACTCACGTTTATGCTCAACTTTGCACTTTGACTGCTCATAACAATGCTTCAATTTTCGGATGGATTCCTCTAGCTATCTAGGCTTATCAAACTCAATCTGGTCTCTATATGTTGTTGGAAACCCATTGATGAACCTTCAAATCTTAGCTTTCTCATCCTTGAGATAAGGCACATACTTCAACAACTCAACAAACCTACTAATGTACCCATCATCTATCATAGAACCCATCTACAACTCATAAAACTCTTTAGCTTTGTCATCATATTACCTCTCCGACAAGTACTTCTTCTTGAAGAGTCTCTCAAACTCCTCCTAAATCAACTCATCTTCCCAAATTCCCTTGACATTCTTCACATCTTCTCACCAGATATTTGCTTTCCCTTTAAGGTTGAAGGTGGCTATATTTTCTTTCATGCTCCCTGAGTAGTTATGCAATCTAAAGAATTTATTCATCCCAAGCAACCATGCCTCTACATCTTCTGCCTTCTTCATCTCTCCATCAAATGTAGGAGGCTTGGATTTCTTGAACTCCTCGGGTAAGTATTCACCCATCCTATAAGGATGACGATGGTAATGATTGTGATGATGTCACCTGGATAAGAAACTAGAATGATACCCATACATACCGGTCCTCCTGTCAAGTGTATCTAGTGATCTTCCACCTCTAACTATGTCCCCTCTATCCAAACTATATTCGGACCATGACATGCTACCATAGGATCGATTAGTTTTCTCTTCCTACTCTTGACTGATCCTCAATTTTCCCTGCCTCTGTATCTCTGACACGCTCTAAAGGATTGTTGCATTAACTTCTACCTGCTTCTCTTGAGCCCTTGCAATCCTTTCCTGAGCCTAAAGAAACCTATCATTGTATTCTTTGCAACTTCTGATATATGCCCTCAAGGTCCTCAATGTATCTTCTATACTAGGAGAATACTCTTCACCTTGCTTCCCAACTGATCTATAGGGAGAGTCACGAGAATTGTAGTATACCATTTTGCTCGTCATCTTTGATTCTATTGTTCCTATAAGTGTACCATGTCAGATAAACCAAATAGATACCAAAATCAAATCCATACCTTAGTGATGTTTAGGGGAGGCTTATCTCATCTACAAGATTAGTCCACATTAACACATACATGTATAATCATAAGCATATCCATATAACCATATCAACACATCAACATAATAACATCATGCCTGATCATGCCCACTTCATACCATGATCCCGTGCATGACAACCATACCTTGAAAATATCAGACTTTACCCAAAGAGAGCATAACTTGCTCGATACCACCCTATAACAATGCTTCCTCTCATATCTACCCACTTTCATCAGCTTGACTGGGTAACCATGAGATGAGGGGTTACTATGATAAGACTCAATCTCCTATATGATCTTAAGAAAATGGACTCAAGAACTTAAGATGTTACTGACTTCTCTCAGGTGCTACAAGACTTCCAGGAGCAACCCAATTCCTCCAGGTGTCCAACCCCTGAGATGACTCTCTTTTTTCCTAAATTGGAGCCCTAGTCGCTCCCTTTCCAAGGCCTTCAAGAAACTAAGAGCCTCTAGTCATTCTCATGAGCCTTCATGAGCGCAACTATAGCCTTTTCCTGCCAGCGACTGCAAGATTTAAGGCTATTTTCTAGGGCTAGGGCTTAGGGTCTGCCCAAAACTCTATGAAACTTTCAGAACTCATAACATATATGAAGACAATGATTTTGATAACAAAATTGATCAAAAACTTAACCTACTCTGATCCAATCATGATTGAAATTCCATCAAACACTTGGTAAATATGTAACCTACAGGTCATGAATGCAAGTCTGAACATAAGCTACTGAAAACTTATCTGAGGTTTAACAAGAAGGTTCACTTCCTTCTCACATTAGTTGTTATAGCACCAATTAGGTCTTGCATTCATTATTCATTCAGTTACAAATAAAAACATGTAAAGAGACATGACTGAGAACTGTCATATAACCTTGCTTATAACCAACATATAACCATATAAATAACAATACGAGAACAACCATTAAAGCCACATAATAACAAGTACATTTACTCATCAAAAGAAAGAGAAACTTATCTCTTATTAAACATAGGAAAAAGCCAACCAGGTTCGGGACTTCCACATACCACTCGACCATAGATTGGTTGAATCAATTCTTTCTTTTATCTAATCACCCCCGTGCCATATTCCAAGAATGAATGTCGGATTTCATAGGATAAACCAATCCTTAAACAACCAAGGGAATCCATAGGTTAAACCACCTCCACCCTCACCATACTGTGACCTCACCTAAACCAGTGCTGAGATCACAAAACCAAACCAAGCTTGAATGCCTCAGAATTTCTTCTCCAATACCTCGAGGAATTTTCCCATCTCCACCCTAAGGATTTAGCATGTATCCCGCCATTACTGATCAAGGGATTCCTAGGTCTTTGGGAATTTTCATGACACCACCTCACATGGATCCAAAATCTTTTAGCAAACCAAATCTCAAATCGAGAAAAGTCCCATCATACCATGACTATCCAGAAATGGCAAGGCTAGGCTAAAATCCATTGTCAAAACCTACAAAATCCATGTGAATGACAGTAAAAGAATCAAATACTAACATGCACATGTCATGCATGTCAAAACCAGGTAGGAAATCATACATGGAACTTGTTACCTGCAAGTATTCCTGCTGAAACTGCTTGATCCAACTTTTCCTTGCTTGATCCTTGATTTCCTTTGCTTTCCTTGTCCTTCCTTTGCTTTCTTGCTTTCCTCCTCCTCTTGGTGCTCTTCTCCTCTCCGAGACTAATTCCAAAATTGAACTGACAAAAGCTACCAACTGATGCTCTGATGTCTTTTTATTATTAATGCCTCTAATTTCTTCCATTTTCCATTATTTTCCTTCATTTTCCTCCTCACATGCAACATGTGACCTTTCACCTCCCTTTTATCCTAATTTCCTTTATTTTCATAAATAAAATGGAAAAAATACCTTTTTGCATTTTCAAAGCCTTATCCATTTCCTTTGCCAATTTCCTTTAGCCATAAACACATCAAGTGATGCCCACTAGGATATTTTTCCCAACATTCAGCTTGGAATTAGTGTCCCTTGACCGTGGTCTTATTTTTTCCTTTATTAACTTTTATTACATGAAATTTTAACCTGGGGATGTTACAGAGACTCTTTAGATGAAGAGATCGATTTCCTCTCCCCAAGGAGTGGTGTTGAAGGACATGTCATACCCAGTTCGACATATGAGAAATCAGAGGCAGAGAAGGCAAAATAAAAAGACTGAAAAAATCTAACGCCGTAGCATGAAATATAACATATAAATTCGACTTTGAGCAAATAGAAAAAGAAAAGGAACTTGGGCACCAACCCACCCTGAAAATCACCCACCAAGGAGACATGGGTAATAAAGGAAATAAAAGAAGTACCAGTCATGCCCCTCCTGAAAGGGCATCCCAAAATAAAAACAAACAATGATAGCTCTATCATGGAATTTCAAGGGCTAGGATTTGAAAAAAGAAGACCAAAAACTAAGTCTTTAATTTGGAAAGAAAAACCCCCTCTGGTTCTCCTTTAGGAAACCAAACTTGACGAACAAGAAATGTTGTTGATCCACTCCAAAGTATGGCATGGCATTGGCATATGTGTTGTAAGTGCTCGTGGCACTTCTTGAGGCATTTGTACATTATGGGACACTACCAAAGTTCAACTCCTCTCCTTGATGAATACCATTCACTGGCTAACCACATCTTTTTTTATGCTTGTCATCAAATCAGGTAAGTGCAATCATAAATGTTTTCGTGTCTATTAAATTTCGAGAAAGACATGAATGCTAGACTTCTCTTCATAGAACTTGTGATTCTGAGTTTGGGCTTCACATCATTTATTGTGGTGACTTCAATACCACCATGCATGGGTGGGAGAAAAAAGGAGGAGCCCCTATTAGAGACCCCTTCCAAGGACAAATGTAGGATTTAATCAACCACTCTAAGCTAATGGATATTAAACCTCTAAAATACAAGTATACATGGAGCAATAGGAGGGTGGAGCTAGTCATAAAGCTGTCAGACTCGATCGATTCCTTATATTTGATTCCTTTATGGAGTGTAATCTCTCTATTAAATCTGCCATCTTCCCCTGGTGGCTTAGATCATTACCCTATCAAATTAGACCTCCTCCCTCATCTTAATCTTGGTCCTGCCCCTTTCACTATAAATTGACTTGGACTCATAGCCCCGACTTTGCAGATGTAGTCTCCTCCTCATGGTTAGTTTGGGTGGATGGAAGCCCAATCCAAATTTGGGGAAAAAAATTAAGCGCCTAAAAGTCCGTCTCAAATCTTGGGTTCTCACTACTGACTCGAAGAGGAAAGAATCCATCCAAGCCTTGGAAAAAAGGATAGAGAAGATCCAATCCACCCTGGAAGATGACCCTGTCTCCCATGATCTGATTCTTAAAGAAAAATCCCTTTTTGACAACTACCATACCATTTTGAAAGAAGATGAGGAATTTTGGAGTTTAAAATTTTGAAGTGTATGGTTGAATGTTGGAGATAGGAACACCAATTTCTTTCACAAGCATGCCAATAACTGGGAAAGGAAGAATACCATTCAATAAATTTCTGTCAACGGTCTCCACCAAATAAAACAAGAAGCAACTGCTCATTTCCAAAATCCATATACTCAACCCAATCCCCCCTCCCTTGAAGTTGAAGATTATATGTTGGAGCACATTCCCAATCTAATCTTGAAAGAATCAAATATAACCCTCACATCTCTTCCCACTGACAAAGAAACCCATAGATTTGTCTTCTCCTTCCAACTGGATAAAGCTCGACCCTGATGGATTCTCAAGCCACTTCTATCAACATTTATGGGACATCATTAAAATAGACCTCTGCAAAATGATTGGTTTTTATTTAAAGCAACTATGCATAGGTGGAGGTATGAACTCCTAATTTCTAACCCTCAATCATAAAGACCACAATCCATTCTCCTTTAGTCTATTAAGACCTATCTCATTGTGTAATGTATCATACAAAGTCATCTCTAAGATCCTAGCTAAAAGACTTAAAAAGATCCTCCCCTCAATCATCTCAGAAAATCAGGGTGGATTTATCCCCAACAGGAAAAATTTTGATATTATTTTTGTGCAGGATGCCATTGTGTCCAGTCAATCGAGGGGGGGTAAAGGCATGATAATCAAACTAGACATGGTGAATTCTTTTGACCATGTCAAGCATAGTTTTCTTTTCCATCTTATGGATAAGAAGGGGTTCAACTCAAAGTTCATTCAATGTATTTCATTATGCATAAGCGCTCCATGGATCACTCCTCTTGTCAATGGCAAAGCTTCTCAAGGTCTAAGGCAAGTTTTCCCTTTATCCCCTTTCTTATACATTTTGGTATTTGAGCCTATAAATAGGTGCTTGGAGCATGAACACATCATGGGTCATCTTCCAAGTCTCTAGTTTAACCCTGGCATCAAGAGCACAAACCACTCCTAGTTTTCCAATGACACTTTTCTCCTTGGAGGAGCCTCAATGACTATAGCTAAAAGATTCAAGGTTTTTCTTGATAACTTGATTATGGCTTTAGGAGGTTAGACTAATTTCTCCAAATCTCATATTTACTCCTGGAACATCTTTTCCATCATAAGAAAACAAATAGGTGATGTTTTTCGATTTAGCGTGGTGGAAAGATGGAAAGACTTCAAGTACTTAGGCATTCCCATCTGTCTTAAAACACTATCCACTCAAGCATGACATCCAATCCTATCTAAAATAAAAATAAAATTGGAATAATGGGGGGCCCAATGGCTTAATTTAGCTGGGAGAATTATCTTGATCAAGGTTGTGCTTTTTGAAATTCTTATATACTAGTTCACATCCCGTCTTGCTCCTCAATACATTCTCCAGAGCGTGGGAAAAAGTATTCAGAAATTTCTTTCGAAGGGCAGTAAAACTCCCACAAAAAAAATCATCTGATAAATTGGGAAGCAATTAGAGATCCCAGGTCACATGGAGGGTTGGGTATCTGTGACCCAACATTGATGAATAAGGCCCTTGGAACAAAGCTCGCTTGGAAAATGAAAGCTAATCCAAATTTATGGTGGGTTCAAGTTCTTCATGCAAAATAAATCCATGTAGATAATGAGGGTTTGAATGGTTTTCTTAAACATGGGAGGAGAAAGTCCCTTGTTTGGAAGCTTATTGCATCCATGGTCATTCTCA
Organism: Pinus taeda; assembly: GCA_000404065.3. Taxonomy (NCBI): domain Eukaryota; kingdom Viridiplantae; phylum Streptophyta; class Pinopsida; order Pinales; family Pinaceae; genus Pinus; species Pinus taeda. The sequence continues at coordinate 9,879 of APFE030172451.1, forward strand.
TTGACAAACATTTAAACTGGATTCCTGGAAATGGATCTGACATTCAGATTTGGACGAATTATATCATTAATAGACCTTCGTTGCAAAATCATGTCAACTTCCCCCCTCTCAGAGAATACTTGGACAAAAAAAGGATCATCTCCCTAGCCCAACTTTCTAAGTGGGATTGTTCTGGGATGTGGTCCAAGTGGAATCTGGACAGTACCCCCCCAACCCTCCTCCCACTAACCAATCCTCTAAAGGACTACCTTATGGGATTTGCCCCATGGCATCAACAAAGCTCTGATTGTTTGGGTTGTAATTCATTTATTTATACTGTCAAATCTAGATACGAAGCTTTATTATTCGATACTCAAATTTCCCCCAAATCATCCATTTGGAAAAAAATGGTCCACCAATTCCATCCCAAAATTGAACTCATTCTATTAGCTCCTCTCTCCCAAGAATATCTTAACCTCAAAGAACCTTCAAAAACGAGGATTTCATGGTCAATTGAGATGTCCCTTATGCAAAATCCAACTTGAATCAATCCCTCATGTCTTTTTATCTTGCCCCTGTACTTCTCAAGTTTGGACTCTTAACTCTTGGCTCACTCTATGATAGACTTGTTTGACCTTCAAATCCCTCTTCCTTCTTTTCTTGTTAGTACAAGAACTACAAAGGCTCTTTCAATAGTAAACCTAAACTCAAATGGATTTGGTGTTCACTTCCAAAATAAATTTTCTAGAAAATATGGTTATCTTGTAATTATTCTATCCTAAAAAATGATGACATTCCCCCCTGAACAACTACTTTGAAATCCCTCACTTTTTGTCTTGAATATAACATGGGTTATTGAAAGAAAGAGATCCCTCCCTGGATAAGATAGAAATTTGTTGGCTACATCTCTTTCCAAACCATTCGTGCTCAATCCCTTCTCCATTTGTTGTCCCTCTCCATTTCAGGGTGACCTGGAAGCTTCACCTCTCGAATCCTAAATTTGAAACTTGGACACAATCTTGTAAAGTCCAGATTCTCTTTTTTGATGGCACCTCCAAAAAGAACCGAGGGAGGGCATGAGGTGGAGGATTTATTATCAACCTCGAAGAAAATCATGAAATTAAGTGTAATTGGGGATTGGGGAGAGGTCCAAAAACTTGGTTGAGATGTATGGTCTCCTCTTCGGACTTTGAATGGCCAAATAAATAGCAATTCAAACAATTAGTATAATTAGAGACTCCTTAATTACCATTCAACATCTTCAAAGAAGAACAAACCCAAAGAACAATAATATTTGCACTCTCTTCTTCAGAATTAGAAGCTTGTTGGATTTCTTCACCTACAAATCCTTTTTCCACATTCTCAGAATAGATAATGATCATGCAGATGCCCATGTCAATCAGTCCTGTACCCTTGAAGCTAGACAAACCCATGTGAATGGTGTGTTAGGATGGAAAAAAGTTCCTTAGCAATATGTCTCTCCCCCATTGATAGAATAGGGAGAAATGATCACATGAGATCTGGAGGAGAAAGGAAGTTGGTTTTTCAATGGCATTGGCACTGCTACGGAAATAGTAGTTTCAAAAAAATAATAAAAAATCATTGGAACCTCTCTCCCCCATTGATAGAATAGGGAGAAATGACCACATGAGATTTGGAGGAGAAAGGAAGCTGATTTTTCAATGACATTGGCGTTGCTACAAAAATAATAGTTTCAAAAAATCATAAAAAATCAATGGAATCTCTCCCTCTCTTTCATGGGGAATCTATCTCCCAACAATGATTATATTAAAATAAGGGAGAGTTTGTTTGATGGAACTACAGATTATGGAACAAAGCAAGTAAAGTATGACTCTTTGGCATGGATAATGAAATCCATACGCATGCATGCATAAGCTTATCTGATCCTCCAACCAAAGAATTAAATGATCCAAGCTGGTGGAGGGGTATGGAGGTAAATGAGGAGGAGATAGGCGGAAGGGGCGAGCATGGGAATCTATGATTGGTGTCAATAAGATACCCTCAAAGATTTGTTGTTGTAGCACATGGTAGGAACAAGCATGCTAGTGCCAACATTTCAATGAACCTTCAATTTTGGTCTCACCTAGTTAGTGCACCTATGCGCCTCCCTTGGAGAGAGCGGACAACAAATCAGACTTCATCAAATTCCATAGACATGACTGGAAACTACAGTTGTTCAGCGTTAACTTCCAGAACCTCAAAGTCCTTTTTCGAAGTGGCTCCATTTGACATCTTGTTGTTGGAATTGCAGATTGTCAAAGCTAGGCTGCCCCAGAATCACAATGAAGAGAAATTCAGTACAATGAGCAGACAAAGAAGAAGAAAATTTGAATAATGGAGCTAGGATTTTTTTATTGCTGAGGAATCCCCTTGAATTTTGATGTCATACTGTAAAACTATGTCTTTTGTAGGTCAATTTTTCAAATTGTTCTGTAGTGCATCAATTGAATCTATGTACTCAATGACATGCCTAATAGATCTACACTTTGAAATCGTTCCCATTCTTTCTCTTGAAACTGACTAAAAGTAGAAAAATGATGTAAATCTCTAGGACTTTTCGCTGCGAACTAACGCAGAATTTATATAAATATACTCATTCTAGTTACACAAAAAAATAGACATTGTGATATTTATTTTTTGAAAAAAAACTCACATAAAATTAATAAATTTTAAAATAATATATTTTCAAAAATAAATAAATTAACATAAATTTGATATAAATTTCAAATATGATTATAATTTTACCATGATTGTTGGGTCTGGAGTATGTCCTAAAACTGCTTCTATTTGGCTAAAAACTCGTCTTTCTCGGACATAAGGAAGCGAGTTAACAACCCAAGTCCCAAATGCATCTAGCATGAGTGAAACCCTGCTCCCTTACGAACCACCAACATAAAATTCTAGGTGGTGTGATTTTTTCCCTTAATAACAATGATGAGTCAACCCGCATTTGTGAATAACAACCAATAATGATTATCCCCACTGTTAGGTTTTTTGTTTTTTAATTAAAATATGTGCCCGAATGCAACAATTACTTGGGAAATAGTTACAACAATTAATCTAGTAGTTTGTGCTTTAGTGAGGAGATTTTTGGAATTATAGAAAGGCTTATTGTAAGCCCATTATTACTAAAAATCTATATGCATAAAATTTGCAAAATTGATTGAGAAGCAAAACACATTTACAAATGAAATACATCAAAGAATTGATGGGTGATCATCTTTGCGAACATGGTTGAGATCAGGGAGTAGTATGCCCACATATTGGCTGGAAGCACTATTGTTGGTATTTTGATTATCAACGGTTGGGTGGTGCACCTTCAAATCTTATATTTTCTATCGTTGAATATCAATTTCATCCTCTCGTCGAGCTAATATTCCTCTCAAGGCTTGTATTTCTTCAAGGAGGTTGATGGACATTACCATTTCTGATATAACTTCTAGTGAATTTCCATTATTTCTAGTTGTAGAGATTCAATTTGTTGGGAGCAATTGTTGTTATCTAGGTTACCTATAGTTTTAGGAGTTTGATCTCTTTTTTCCCACATGCTTAGATAGATGGTAGGGAGGACCTCTTTTCCTTCTTACACAATGTGCAGGAGGCACTCAAGAACAACAAGTGGGCTATAGAAGAAAGGGGCCAAGGAAAAAGTTGCCTAGAGGAGGAAAAGAATAACCTTGTAGCAAACAACACAACTCATACAAAGAGGAAACAACCACAATTCACTAAAGGAGACAGATCCCACCCAAAGAAAACTAGGTATAGTGACACCAGGGCCCAAGAAGCAGTGAGGTAGACTAAATTCACTAATGCAAGGGTGTAGATAAAAGAGACTGTTACACAGTAAAATGTCACTGTCTCCTTGTCAGTCTCCCTACTGTGTCATGAAATCAAATCCATCATGTTCATGCTCTCTGAAATGGCCAAAAAACCCTCTTTTCCTAAGTGTGTTGAATCATTATTTGTCTGGTTTTGAACTCTTATCCTCCGGATGTTTGCTTTTCTCCATTGATTTCGCACTCAAGCCCTAGGGCATCTAGTGGCCGTGTGTGTGTCAAGCCTTCCGTTTGGGATCTTGTGTTCTTGATTGATCAGCCAACTTCAGATTTTCTTTTCACATTCGCTTGGTGATTGTTGGAAGTGTTTTGGTTGTGCTCCAAGTGATTTGCCTTCCTCCTTTGAATTCCCTTTTGTCTTGTTGAGCTTAGATCACATAGCTCATAAGCCCTTGTTTTCCTTTGATTTGGGAAACTGGTTTTTAGTGTCTTGGGAATTGTCTTGTGTTTGCATTAAGTGATTTTAGTTCTTTCACTTAGTGTTTCTGTCTCTCTAATTCATTTTAAAAGTGCTTTGTGCCATTGAAAAGAAAAGCAAACTAGCATCTTTTGCATTTAATAGTTAAAAGGAAAGGGACAATTCGTTGATTTGTGTTTTCAAAAGAAAAGTTTTCATTTCCTTGCTGTTAGTTGCGTTAGGTTGTGTGATTTCTTGAGTTCGTTTTGTTTGATTGAAAAATCCCTAACCTTCTCATAGTTAGAATTCATCGAACGAAATGATGTTCTTTGGCATGTAGTTTGCATATAAGTATTTTTGGGAGATCATACGGTAGGACCTGAAATCAAAACTTAATTCAAGAACAACCGTAAAATAAACCAAATTTATCTAAAAATGCATTGGAACTTAATGCAAATATCTAGAGGTCTAGGCTAGAGACGTGTTCCGGCGTCTTTAAACCTGGTAGCTTACC
>APFE030172451.1:15547-35940 GCA_000404065.3 Pinus taeda
GGACAATATCATACCATTGTGGAGATATGTGGTGTCCAGAGTCCTTACAAGTGGTATCAGAGCCATGCCCCGAAGTTATCCAAGTGGATGAATCCTCAGAATGTAGAACGAAGGTGGTGGGCCTCGGTAATATCACGATGGATCCGTGGATGAGCTCGGTTAGACAGGCGGTGTGCTCTGGATTCTTCATGGACGTGTCCTGGTCTGAACACAGTGAAGAGGAGTTGACCTGGGATAGAGCAAGCTCTCGAGGCATGTGGTGTTCCATGTAAGGCGTGTGCTTCCAACGCATTGGAGCAGAGAATCTTGGTTGGTAGAGAGTGGACGGATGGATAATCGTTTGAGGGGAGGCTCGATGGTCCTTTGTTCGAGGGGAGGATTGTTGGGTATACGACCAAAGTCCCACATTGACTATATCCATGAGGGCTTAGGCCCAAAGTGGACAATATCATACCATTGTGGAGATATGTGGTGTCCAGAGTCCTTACACATCTCGAGGTCCAACGCAAAGTGGTCAACCGTCACCTTCTTCTAGAGTTGTGCACCCCGCAGGTGGTGCTCCTCCTTCTTCCGATCATATGACGGCAGAGGAGGTATATTTTCAATACTTGCGTAATGTCCAGAACCCAGATGAGCAAGGCCCGTATTAGGATCCTGAGAATCATTACTTGTTCACCTCCTTGCCTGAAATACCCTATGATGAGATTTCCGTTCCATTGAACGTGGCTTGGGGTACCACCGGCTATGGTGGCAGCCAGTACCATCCGGGACAAGGACAGTAAGGACCACCCTACCAGGGTCAACAGCCCTACTCGCAGCCTAATCATGGGCAGCAGTACGCTGGTCAAAATTACCCAGGTCAACAGGGAGGCCCACAAGGACAACCCAATCAGGGACAACCTTTGGTCTCTAGTGGTCCGACTTTTACATATCTTGGGCAACCTTCTGGAAACCCAGGACAACCCAACGCCCAACAAGGTCAACCAGGTACCCAACAAGGCTACCCTTCGGGGAAACCTTATGGGAACCAGGGACAACCTTCTGGGCAACAAGGTCAACCCGTAAACCAGCAAGGTAACCCTTTTGGGCAAGGGGGCCAGCCTTACGTGCAGCAAGGCCAGCCTACCACTCAGCAACCATCTGGTCAACAAGGAAAAACCTCGGTTGCGCAAGGGTAGCCCCTCACTCAGCAAGCTCGACCTTCTGGGCGAACAGGGCCGTCTCAGATCCGACCAGGACAACCTTCTGGCCAGACAGCTCAGCATGCGGGCGGGTACCAATCCCGACCTCCTCTTTCAGGTGGGTACCAATCCCAACCTCCGTACTCAGGCGGGTATCAATCCCAGCCTCCGTACTCTGGCGGGTATCAATCCCAGCCTCCGTATTTTGGCGGGTATCAATCCCAGCCTCCATATTTAGGTGGGTATCAATCCCAGCCTCCTTATTCAGGTGGGTATCAGACCCAGCCTCCTTATTCGGGTGGGTACCAATCCCAACCCTAGCATTCAGGTGGGTATCAATCCCAATCTGGTCATCAAATGCCACCTGGTTCATAGGCTCAGTACGGATACTAGCAACCCCAGGGGCAAAATCCATATACCCCGTATCAGAATTACCAACAGCCGCAGGGTAATCCTTATCCGAATTATCAACAACCTGCTGGCCAATATGGTAACCAATGGGGCGCTGGGGGGCAAAATCAGCAACCCGGTTCTGGGAATAACCCTTATGGACAAAATCCTTCTGGACAAGGACCTTACGGACCTGGTCCATCGGGACAAGGACAATGGGGGCAACCAGGAACTGGATGGAATTCTGGTTCTACCTCGTATCCGGCACAAATGTCGTTTAATCCGCAGCTACCATTTTTAGCAATGTTGGAACTGCCCGATGTGTCGAAGTTAACGAATGATCCCATTCTACACGATCCACAATGGCCACCAGTTCCAACTAAAATACCTAGTGATTGTTCCAAATTTGATGGGAAGGCCAGAGAGGACCCTCAGGCTCATGTGGTGACGTATCACTTATGGTGTTCGTCAAATTCATGGCTCGATGACTCGATCCGGCTCCGCCTCTTTCAGAGGACCCTCACTGGTTCAGCAGCTAAGTGGTATATCGAATTGGCACGTGCATCATTCCATGATTTCAATTCGTTGGCTATAACATTTTTGAATCACTTTCAGTTACCCATTCGGTATGAGACGGAGACTCACCTCCTTACGTCTCTTAAGCAGGATACTACTACACATATCTCCGATCATATTCATGAATGGAGAAGGCGTCGCAGGTTAATCAAGTTCTGGATACCTGATTTCCTCCTCACCGACTGGTTTACGACTTCCTTTGTCCCCAAGATTGCGCGGGACATTTCCATGGGAGCCTGCGTAACTGAAGAGTAAGAGATCGCGCGCGCTCAGTACCTAGAATTAGTTTACTCTTAGTCTGGTACTTTGTATGATTATTTGCTAGACGCCCCTAGGCCCGGTACATCCAAGGCTCCGCCCAAGCCATCTGTCAATGGAGTCATTGGCTCTGTAAACCAGGCCTCTAAAAAGTCATCAAACTCTGGGAAGCAAAAGTCAAGTTCATCCAACGAAAACACTTCCCAGGGTGTTGTAATTTCCGGTAACACTTCCGAGGTTAATGCCGTTCAGTCCACCACGGTGGGCAAGACCTTGAAAGGCAAGAAAAAGGAAAAGGGGAAAGGGAAAAATAAGTCCGATCAACCCAAGTAGGAATCCTCTAAACCTCCCGCTGAGGAAGGAGCTAAACGCAAGCCTAAATACCCTTGCCTCATTTGCGAGGAAGATCACTACACTAAGGACAGCCCTAGGCGGTCCGAAGTTAGTCGTTTGTTGAAAGGTGCTCCTGGGATCCCTGTGGTTTTGAAAGAACCCTTTCCCTCTCAGCAAACCCAGATGGTAGCTGATCCTTCTTCATCTTCTCCCTTCGGTTCCCAGGTCTTCATGGCTGGAACTATTCCTATTCATGTAACAACTCAAGCTAGAGAGTATCCGTCGTCCACCGGGAAGGAGCCAGAGGTTCCCTCAACTGCTCCTTCGTCCAGCTCTGGTCCTCTCCATATTGAGAGGCCGAGTACCGAGACAACAATCCGACCCCCTCCCAAAGGGGTACTCAGGAGGTCTTCTTATAACCCGAATGCTCGTGCTGCCCAGCACTATAGCATCATGGAGGACTTACCGCAGGCTCCGTCTGCCATGTCCACCTTAGAGGTCCTTCAGAGCTGCCCCCCCCCCTGAGGAAGTCCCTGCTATCGGCCATTGGTGGCATCGACCCAGCGGACTCAGATTTAATCACTTTCGACCTTGAGAGCCATGTTCCTCGACTACCTAATCAGATAGCTTTCCTCATTCAAGTCATCATCAATTCTAAAACGATCCGTCGTACAGTCATTGACGAGGGCACCTCAACCTGCATTATGTCTATTGCATGTTGGAAAGCCATCGGGTCTCCGATGTTGAGTCAGTCCCCAACAACCTTGGAAGCATTTGACGGGAGAGAATCTCGACCTTATGGTATCCTTCAACGTCTACCGATTACCTTGGAAGGGAAGACTGTAGAAGTAGAATTCGAGGTTGTGGACGCAAATCTCACATATAACCTCCTTCTGGGCCGGAGCTGGACGTATGCTATGCGTGTTGTGGCTTCGTCCCTCTTTCGCGTCATTCGTTTCCCCCATCAAGGGAAAATTGTCACGGTCGACCAGCTTTCATTCTTCGCTTCCTCTTCTGAGGGAAATGTACCATTCGTTGAGCATACCTCCGTTCCGTATGAGAATGTGGGAGTTGGGCTCTTCAAAGAACCCGCCCTTATGGGTGTTTTTTCCCTCCCACCTCCCAACCTCGCCTTGATCTCCATGATCTCGGTTCGTTCTGATCCTTGGATTCTTCCTTCCATCGACCAGATAGAACCTTGGGGCGAGGAGATGCCGTTGAGTCCAGCCGAGCTCAACTACATTGAAATTGTCGCTGCATCGGCCTCTCATGATCAACCCACCGCCATGAGTGGGGCTCTTGACTCAGATGATTTTCCCCCCTAGCTAGGAGAATACACCTCCTCGGATCCATTGAAGGAAATATTTCCTTTCGATGAGGCTATCATAGAGACTATGTCTCTGGACGAACGTCCGTGGTTTCCTCTTCACCACCATTACTCCTTTCTCCCTACCTTTCGGGAAACATTGCTTTGTCTTGAGCGGTTTGCTCCATGTCTCCCTTCTCAACCCCTTCAGACACCCATTCAGATTTATCACACATCATCCGAAGGGAATTTAGGGAACATCACGCAGACGCAACCAATCGACATCTCTGTTAAGGCAGGGATTGTCGAGAACATTTACATAGGAGTGACCTGCACTCCTAAGGAGATTCAGGTTTATATCGCTCTTTTTCACGAATTTCGCGATGTCTTCGCATGGTCCTATGAAGAAATGCCCGGTATTGATCCATCTATAGTAGTGCACGAGATAGCAACGTATCCCGGGGCCAAACCTATTCGCCAGCGTTTGCGTCCCGTGCACCCCCGTAAGGCGGCAGCCATCAAAGCAGAGGTTGAAAAGCTTCTTAAGGCTGGATTTATTTATCCCATCCCACTGACAGAATGGGTCTCAAATATCGTCCCTGTCGACAAAAAACAGGGCACCATTCGAGTCTGCATTGAGTACCGCGACATTAATAGAGCTTGCCCAAAAGACAACTACCCCACGCCATTCATTGATCAACTCATTGATGAGTGTGTGGGTAGCGAAATATATTCTTTTATGGACAGCTTTTCTGGTTACAACCAGATCAACATTGCTCTGGCAAATCAACACAAGACGGCCTTCATCTGTCCCTGGGGCACCTTTGCTTATAAAAAGCTCCCCTTCGGCCTCAAAAATGCCGGCGCTACTTTTCAGCATGCGATGTCGTATGCTTTCCACGATATCAGACACATCATACAACCTTACCTGGATGATCTCCCTACTCATTCAGGTAAGCGCGTGGACCACCCATCGCATCTTCGTGAGATCTTTCTTCATTGTCGACACTGTAATATCCGCTTAAATCTGCACAAATGTGCCTTCTGCGTCGAATCAGGTCGACTGCTCGGGTTTATCATCTCCCGAGAGGGCATCAGTCTGGATCCCCTTAAAGTCGAGGCAATTGTGAATCTCCCTCCCCCTACAACTTTGCAGCAATTGCAGAGTTTGCAGGGGAAAGCTAATTTCTTAAGACGGTTCATACCAAACTATGCTGAAGTGGCAAAGGGTTTTACTCGGTTACTGAAGCGTGACACCCCATTCCGATGGGATGCCATAGCCGAGGAGTCGTTTGCTCATCTCAAAACCCTCCTGGTTTCCGCCCCTTTGTTGCGGCCTCCAAATTACCATCGTGACTACACACTCTATTTGGCCGCTGCCGATACCACTATCGGCATGGTTTTGGTCCAGGACGATGATGATGGCATCGAGCATGTCATTTATTATCTTAGTCGCAACTTACTGGACACGGAGACTCGATATGCATATGTCGAGAAGTTGGCTCTCGCCGCAGTCTGCGTCGTCCAACGCTTCCGTCACTACATTCTGTTGTGTACTACTACGGTGATTTCAGATTGTAACCCCATGACCTACATTCTTTCACGACAACTGCTGGGGGGCAAGTACTCAAAGTGGATCGTGATCCTCCAAGAGTTCGACTTGGAATTTACTGCGGCCAAGTCCAAGAAATCACTCGTTTTTGCTGAACTTTTGTGCTCTTTGCCATCCGTCGCTACTTCCTCGCAGATAGAGGAGTCGATACCAGATGAAACTCTTTTCCTGATCAGCACCCTCGATCCATGGTATGGGGACATAATCGTCTATTTGCAGACGTCCTCCTTCCGCCCCGAGACTTCGAAAGATGCTCGTCGGCGGATTCGTCACCAAGCTCAGCCATATCGCATAGTTGGGGACACCCTGTACTGCCTTGGGGTTGATTCGGTTCTTCGTCGATGTCTCACCTTCGAAGAAGCTGAAAGAGTTCTAAATGACTGCCACTTCGGTGCTTGTGGTGGTCACATGTCTGGATATGCCACCGCACAAAAGATCCTTCGTGCTGGCTACTTCTGGCCTTCTATTTTCAAGGACTACATTCTTGCCGTCCGTTCTTGCCACGAATGCTAGATTTACCAGCGGAAGATGCGTGCGCCCGCTGTCCCACTACACCCCGTTGTGACCGTAGGCCCCTTTGCTAAATGGGGCATCGATTATGTGACATGTAACCCTCGCTCGACCGAGGGCATGGTTACATCATCGTTGCTGTAGATTACTTTACAAAATGGGCCGAGGCGATGCCCACATTGTCGGAAGACGGTCATACGGCGGCGCAGTTTCTTTTCAACCATGTTATTTCTTGGTTTGGAGTTCCACAAGCCATTGTCACTGATCACGGAAAACATTTCCGTAATCATATGATGGTCGAGTTGACAACCCAACTAGGACTTAGGCATGATAGTTCCTCTCCATACTTTCCTCAGGCGAACGGTCAGGTTGAAGCCGTGAACAAGGTCTTGGTCACGATGCTTCAGAGAACTATTGGCATGCACAAGTCTAATTGGCATCTGATGTTGTTCTCCGTGTTGTGGGCCTACCGGACCTCCGTGAAGGACGCCACCAGTTTCACCCCTTTTTAGCTAGTATATGGGCTGGAGGCAACCCTTCCCATTGAGTGTGAGATTCCTTCACTCAAATTAGCCGTAGATTTACTTCCCGAGACTACTCCTGTAGAAGAGCGGCTTCTTTACCTAGAATGACTGGACGAGACACGTCGTCTAGCCTCCCTTGCTATCGAAGCCCAAAAGAAGCGAGTGAAAACTCACTTCGATAACTCTGTTAATCCCCGCTCTTTCGTCGAGGGAGACTTGGTACTGCTCTACGATCAGGCTAATGATAAGCTAGGAGCAGGAAAACTTGAGCCAATGTGGCATGGGCCCTACATTGTAAAAAGAGTTCTACAAAAAGGTGCCTATGAGCTGATCGATTATGAAGGTAATCCCCTGGACAGGCCCTGTAATGGGTTGTATCTTAAGAAATATTACGCCTGAGTCCAGGCACTCTCTCGTTTATTTTTTACATGCATATGCTTTTTTACAGTGTGTTTAGTGTGTGTGCATGTTCATTTGATTTTTGTCTTAGTGTGTCGGCGTGATTGCCGCTTATTGTGTCTTTTGCTTCTGAACAGATGTCTGGACCACCTTACGTTGGTTTCGCCGATGGTGCTTCCCGCAGTACTCGCAATCTGTCATCTGCGGCATGGGTGATCTACGATCCTCATGGTGGGTTAGTAGATATTCAAGGTGTGTTTCTAGGTGTACAACAAACAATGTAGCTGAATATAGTGTTGTAATTGAATTATTAGCCGAGGCGATTAACCTCGGAATCCGCTCATTGGTTGTAAATTTAGATTCGCGGCTTGTAGTCCACCAACTCAACGGAAAATATTCCGTTAGAGATCATCGTATTTTAAGGTTGTATTTACATGTTAAGTTATTGGAAAGAGATTTTGATTACATTACTTATCATCACATTCCAAGGAGACTTAATGCAGTAACTGATGCATTGGCTAATTATGTATTAGACAGACACTTGCGAAATATGTAAATTAACAAAACATGAGAAGCATAAGATACAATAAAAACACCATGTATATATATATATATATATATCGTGTGGCGCACTAAGGCGCTCAAAAAATAAGTGTACATGTCTCAATAAAGCCGACATCCTCAGTACATCTGAGACGTGAGTCTCTCAAAAACAACAGTGGAAAATAAAACCTAGGCGTCTACTGCGGTGGGTTATGCTCTCTGTAGCATGCCACCTCTCGTGCCACCCGCCTCAAAAGGCGGTGCATCCTGGGTTCCACACCCACTGTATGGATCTGTGCAGCTAGGGGGACCTCCTCGATCCCCTGGTAATCTGGGACTCCTGCCAGTAAGCCCTCAAGGTTGTGTACCACAGTCTCTGTCATGTCGCCTGCTGGAGGAGCCAAGGCCAAGATGGCAGCGCCTTGCCCCTCTCTCCGTGCCTCTGGGGCCAGGCCAAGGGGTCTCACAGGTCCCACATCTGCACAGCATAGCATTTATTAGGACATGTACATGAAAAAATTCAAAAACATTACAAAAGATTAAAATCAAAAAAGAGATCAAGTGTTTTACCTCCATCGTCCCACTGCTCTCCCGCAGGCAGTGGCAGGTCAGGATCACCGCGGAAGTCGATACCGGAGTATGGCCAGTCCTCGACGAAGATAACCTGGCAATCTAGCCACTCTCGGAAGAAAACGCCCCAGGACACTGAGCGACCTCCACCTCCACGTGGCATGACTCGGGCCCATTTGGTGGCCCTCGTCTCCTGTGGACTGTTAGGCGGATCCACCACCATGGTCTGCAGCCGAAGGGCCGGCACCCGCTCGAACATGAGCAGAAGCAAGAGCGATCCGTAGCCAAACTACTTCGACTCTCCACGTCGGCAGTTACTCAATTGTCTCTTCATGCTGTTGGTCACAACTGCTGCCCAGTTGAAAATTGTGGGCTGTAAGCACTCAAGGGCTAGTAACAGGTTGGCCTTTGAGGCCTCATGGTTGGCCAGACTGCCTGCTGCCCACGTCACTAGGAAGAGTATAGTACGAAGGACTATGTCGCCAGCCGGTCTAGCACCCACTGATGGAATGCTTGCTTTCCCGCTCCGTGTCTTGACCGCCTGTGGGCACACTCGGGCCATCAGCTGATCAAGCGTCTCGCCGCTGGGTCGCTGCCCCTCCAAGATGGGCATCACACCTCGGCGAGACAATCCAGTCAAAAAATAGATATCCGAGGAGTCAAACTCTATGTCACGGCCTCGGATCGTAAATTTCCCATCCACTGGGTTCCAGGCTCTGATCAAGAGCTCTAAGAGGTCTGGCTGAGCCCTCAAGCGTGGAGTGAGAAAGAATTTGAGCAAACCGCATGCCCACATTGCATTTCGGCATCCGGCGTCAGCGAAAGCGGCCATATCTTCATTATCGTGGGCCCTCTCTTGCCACACGAAGGCCATTGTGTCCTGCATGATCACCCAAAAGCATTAGGTTGCCAATCATTGAAGATTGTCCATTTAAATTTTTAAAAATTGATTTTCACGGCGCCAGCGTGACTGTTTCTAAAACAGCCACGCTAGAAATGGTGGCCCTTTGTATTTTTCTCTGGGTCAGCGCGGAAGGACACGGATTTTCCGCGCTAACCCGGAAAGTGGTGTGTGTTGGTAAAATCGGTCAGCACGGAGCCGATGGGCGAATCCGCGCTGACCGAGAGCGCACCTACGCTCAAAAAATTTGGCCAAATGGCCAAATCCTACGGTGAAAGTGCTTTAAAAAGGACTTAAAATGAAGTGCAGGGCAAGAGGGACCTACCTGGAATCAGCTGTCGGAAGGATGGCATCCCCACGATGAAGAATTCGCTCCATCAACTTTGTAATTCTACAACGTTCTCCAAAGCTCAAATGGTAAAATGGTAAAAATGATTTTTACACCCCCCTATTTATGGTAAAAAGTTTTAAATTAACTTTATAAAAGTGGGTTTGTCACCTTTTATCATGAATTTAGCTATGTTATGCCTTGATGCATGTTTTACTATGTTTTTCGACATATCGAACGGGTTTACGTGGGTGATTTTCTTGTGCAGGTCCTCGGAATCGGCGAAGTCACGGTAGATCTATATACCCTTGGTCCCAAAATGTCGTCTTTAAGCTCTTTTCTGACATAAAACAAGAAAATATAGACGAGCCTCCTTTCAGCTCGTCAAAAGGAACGAGAGGCAGTCGTTTTTAAAGCTCTTTTTCGACCGTTTAAACCAACAAAGATTGTCGGGTGTTTTTCGTTTCGCACTCGTTATTGGTTCTAAAACGACATGCTTCTGACCACTTTTTTACTTTTTCGGGTCAAAGTCACTATTTATGAAAAGTGCTCCTTGGTCACAATGATCGGGCGGTTCTTTCGAGCATCGTTTTATACTTTTTCGGGCTCGAGAGACACAACTTTACAAAAAAGCACCCCCCTGGAGTTTTCTTTTCCGCTATCTTTTCAAACTCTCTAAACGTGAAAAGTCGCCGAGTTCTTCGTTTGTCAAACTCGTTAAAACTTAATGACATCGGGCTCCGTCGAAATGACGCTCCTCAAGCATATGCTATCCCCGTCAAGCTTGTCATCCAAAAATAACCGGGGTACTCGCCAGAAATGGTGGGGGAAAATAAAGGAATCATAATCGTCGTCATCGGCAGTAGTCACTCTTGAACATGGCACTGTTTGCATTCGTGTATGGGTAGGGACATCTCATCTCGTTCCACATTTGCTTCCATGGGTTTGGGTTATCCTATTTGACCATTCATCTGCTCATTGTCCTGTCGTCATGACCTCTGATCATTTGACCTCAAATACTGCCAAACCCGTCATTGTGCCGCTGATATGTTCAAGAGAAGTTGGCCTCTGCAAGTATAACCTCCCTCTGATATTTCATACAAAACATATTGTCTCTTTCCATCTCGCGTCGATGATGTGGGAAACACTATGGCCCACCTTTGATAAAGATCACTTCCTGTCGACTTCAGCTCATTATCCAGGAAAGTGACCTAGAGACTCCCTTCAGGTACCTGGGAGCCTGCATGCCTTAATGGCAGGTTCTTCGTGTTCGATGTGAGGTTTTCATCATTGGCCTCTGGTCGGATAATTCTACGGGTGTTCGACATCGGATCATTTATTCGCACGCCGTGGATTGTACCTATAGAACCTTGAGGACCATCGTCATTATTGGTGGCACCTCTCGCATCTGTTAACGGCTTTCATCATTGGCTGGTAATCAAACGATGTTCAAGCATGTTCGACTTCGACTCCTATATTCACATGTTTGAACTTGTACTTTGTTCGGGTTTGGATGGAGCACAAGACCCTGGTTCTAGTCTGTTGCGGACAAGGTTGCGATTTTGTGGATCATTATTACATGACTCATTGATGGATGGATGCGCCCATACCTGAGTCTTTTAGGATGGCTGCGACCATACCTCTTATCATCATGGTCTCTTCAGCTGGGTGGCTGCGTCCATACCACAGACCATCTTTGTATGTCTTTTGGATGGTTGCGCCCATGCCTAGACTACATGTAATTGAAATATTAGTTGTATCTACGTGCAGGTTCTTCCTGGTGGTGTTCCGGTTCAACAGTTTTGTAAAGCATTTCACCCCTCCCACTCTCTTGAGCTTCATGCTTTAGGGGGCATCTGTTACACAATAATTTGTCACTGTCTCCTTATTAGTCTCCCTACTGTGTCATGGAATCACATCCACCATGCTCATGCTCTCTGAATGGCCAAAAAACCCTCTTTGCCTAAGTTTATTGGATCATCGCGATTGTTATTTAAATAACCGCGCTGACTGGCGGCCTGTAATGCGACTGATGCGTTGCTAGCGCGGAAGCAGACGGGTTTTCCCCGCTAGTTGAATTTCATAGCCAGCGCACCCTCCGCTTGTATAAAATCGCGCTGACCAGACCTCTTTTGTTATTGAGATGCGATGCCAGCGTGCCAGTCCAGTTATGCACCCGTGCTGATCCTGTTTGGGCGAGTTTGTTCTAACAGCCAGCCTTCCAGATGACTCCAGACCTGGTTGTTGGCTTTGTAAAGGTCGCCCTCCCTTCTATGGCATGTCTGTTTGCCTTATGAGCCACCTTTCTTGGAGATAAGCTCATCCTTTCACTATTCATGGAGACTCCTTCTCCTATATAAGCCTCCACCATTGCCATGAGCAGCTAGTTTTTGACATATAGACTTTGACATAGAGGAATTCATAGTGCTTTAGTGCTGCTTTTAATAGGCATTTGGTGTGTTGTGTGTGGATTGCTAGAGAGCTTAAGGAAGGTTATGAAGTTTGTTGCCTTGTGTGAGAGAGAGAGTTGTTTGTCTTGGGAGATCTACCTTCAAGGGTGAATGCTTATGAGACTTGCTGGCTGGACCCTCTAGAGAAGGACTCAGCGTCAAAACATTGGTTGTACCTTTCTCTATTTTTGATTAATAAAAGATAGATGACTACTGTTATGGTTCCATTCTCATTTGTCTTATAAATGGTTAATGTGAATTACATCCTTTCTGACTGATGTATAGTTGCTTTTACTAGATTTTACGCTTGTGTTTGTTCTCTCTTTGCTTGTGCAGGTGTCCGCCCATGAGGATAGTGGAGGATTGTGACCGACTGGAGCGAAGGAGCGAGAGCGGCATCTCTTCATCAAACATAGCGCTGGAATCCAAGTAGATGCCCATTACCCACTTTGTAATTGCAATTAGGAACTTGCAGAGTAGCATTGATTGATTGTTGCTAGACCCGTTCTAGGCTAGTAGGGATCGCCTCTATCCATAGAGGGGATTTACCTCTCCAACATAGACAACAAGAAGAAACTACAAATCATCTCTTGAATAGATTCACTTTCACCACAATGCTTTGGAATTGGGTTGGAGAAGTCTTTGAGCAGACAGACAAAGATGTTAATGACATCATCACTACTTTGAAGAATTGGCGGGAAAAAATTTCAGAAAATGAGATCATAAACTCTGCCTGGATTCTGATCACAAGATTCATAATCTGGAATGTCTGGAAGGAGAGCAACAACAAGATTTTCAAGGAGAGAGCAAGTCTAGTGGGAAACATACTCAAGCTAATCCTTAAACAACTCAAAGAAATTGTTCATATCCTGGGAGGTGCAGTTACAGGTAAACCCATCGGTCAAAGAGAGGCCAGAATTCTGGAGAAGTTAGAGCTCAAGGTTAATCCCCCTCAAGGTTCAATGTAGATTAACAAGAAACTCTTAGCAAAAAAGTCTTCTTGGCAACCCCCTTCTTATGGCTTTTTAAAATTTAACATAGACGGGGCTACAAAAGGGAATCCAGGAGAAGCTGGTTACGGAGGGGTCTTGAGGGATGAGGAAGGAAACATACAAATAATCTTCCACAATTATCTAGGAAAAGAAACCAACAACATGGCTGAGCTCATGGCGATGGAATGTTGCCTAGAAATACTGCTCAAGTAAAACATTCACAATGTCATTATTGAGGCTGATTCGGAATTAGTCATTAACTCAGTGAAGAGGATAAATGTTGGCGTTGTCCCTAAGAAAATCTCAGAACACTGGTGGCTTCTGCAAGTCTACCAAAGAATTCAAGTGCACCTAAGAATGTTGAGAACTCTCAAGTTGGTGCATGTTCGTAGGGAAGCCAGCAAAGTTGCGAATTCGCTGGCCAATGAGGGAGTATGAAACAAGAATATCGATTTGTGTTGCTGTTGGGAGGAGATAACAGATGATAGGTTGAAGGAGGGATGCTCATCTAGGGCCCTCAGCGATTGACAATAGAGCCACAAAGATAGGGTCTAGTTGATCTAGAATCTTTATGAAGAGTTATGACATATGTGAGGCCTTTTTTAGGATGCAGGTCTATGGTGGCCTCATTAACTCAGGTAATGGAAAACTGGATGTCTCAAGGGAATGGCTGGAAGGAAGGATATTCAACTCCCTTTGGCCCATGCACCAGAGCCCAGATTTTCTCGGTTAACACAAAACCCCAGCTTTTTTCCCAGTGAATAGCTTTATTGCCCTCAGAGTGGTTTCCAGTATATGGCATGCTCATCAAGCTGGAAGCAGTTTTTCACAATCGGGAGCAATTCCACTCATCATGCGACACATGGCTAAGGGCGGGAAGGAATCACTGCCTTCATCACGCGGTAACTATCGGTGCTCTTAGTCCACGCGATATGATCCTTAACCGTT
Source organism: Pinus taeda (assembly GCA_000404065.3). Classification (NCBI taxonomy): domain Eukaryota; kingdom Viridiplantae; phylum Streptophyta; class Pinopsida; order Pinales; family Pinaceae; genus Pinus; species Pinus taeda. The sequence continues at coordinate 29,369 of APFE030172451.1, forward strand.
AGATCTAGCGAGGCTAATCCATGGCCAAGATATTGTGTGCATGTTGGTGGGACCGAAACAGTGGTTATGTCTCGAGATGTTCGCACGACCTCTCCGGGATAGCGTGCAAATGATGGATTTCGGGTGGTTAAAGCGATCAAAGGATAAGTCAAAAATGGACCCAATAGGATTATAGATTATGGTCTATTGGGTTATCAGGTCCGATTGGTTTGTTAAAAAGTTTGCTTGTTGGCCACCCAATATGTTTTTCATCCACTGGATCTTCAGATCAGGATCCAACGGTCTGTGTTGGACTGCTTGTTTGTTTTAGCGAGCCTGCGTCCCTAGGTTCTCTTTGTATTCTTTTGACCATTAATTGGGGTAGGCTTGTCATATTGGTGGGCCTCATCGCCGCGGTCGCCTTTTGTACACTATTTCTCTTTCTAATTGATTAGAAGGATCCACTCTTGCCTTAGAATATATATATATATATATATATATGTGTGTGTGTGTGTGTGTGTGTGTGTGTTTGTGTGCACTGATGTTTTTGGGCACGGGGGAATACAGATTGCTTCAATTGAAAGCTTTCTGAGACTGAGTACCTAGGTTGTACTCAGTTCGGCGAGGAGGTTTTGACCATTTTAGTAACGCAGCTGGACAAGAATTGCAGTAGAGCAGACAGATTGTTAGCAAAGCAGACAGTAATGCAGCCGGACAAGATTTCTAGCAGAGCAGATAGATTGTCAACAAAGCAGACATGTTGGTATTCAATAGACTAATTATTTAAATTCTGTAAATTTCTGTATATAAGATTTCATGTTCTTCTATTATAAAATTCACGTATGAATAGGTTCTTACAATCATCATCATCAATGCAGTGGAACATAAAAAGAATAGTAGAAGAAAAGCATGCACACACATAGAGACACCAAGATTGGTCTGAGACTAGGCCAAAACCCACTATGGGGAAAACCCTTGCAAATCTTGTTCTTATTAGATCGTCATCGAATGATTCAACAAAAGAGAGTACAATGATCCATAACTTTATATATGCAACTATGATATCCATGAAACAGATCTAATCATGCCTGAAAACAAAACCTTGATTCTGATGACTGTAATATGTTGCCACTGACTATAGACGGTTGTTGGATACTATTTTCACTATGTCGAACATTGTTGTACACTGAGCGAAAACTTCAGGATATTGAAATCTCATCTTTGAGTCTTGGACGTAGGGAGGAGGAATTATGTGAGCATCTATAGCAGACCTGGACACTCCCTGTGAACTATATGCTAGTGTCTAAGGCAGACCAAATGCTCACAGACCATTTTGTGGATGCGTCCGGAGACCACTCAACATATCTTCTCAAAAACCATTCGACTCTCTCTTATAGTTACTGTGCACGCGTCTAGGACCTCCTGGACGTTCTCAAGACCACTTTGTGCGAGTGCTCAGGGACCGACACCTCTAGATCTACCTCTGGAACCTTGGAAACTCTCATAAGCTTATGTTCCAGTGTATTTGGCTCTCTAGATGCTCCCATAGTCTTGTGTGCCATCATCCAGGGACTAAAATCCGCAGTTTTATACCAGAGTTCAGGGCTAGAAAGTCCTAGATCAGTGTGAGCTTCAACCCTGTGATTGCGAACCCTTGTGCAAACTTTCCTCCAAAAGACCTATGAAACCAAGACAATAAGAGAAGATAAGATGGATTGATCAAATATATCTAAATAAGCTTGAAGTATCTTCTATTTATAGGCTTTTATGAGGGTCCACTTGGGGATAAGCAGCTACCCATGTGGTTAGGGCCGACCTATTCCATAATACATGTATGACTAAAATAATTCATAACTCAACTTCTGCTTGACCAAATTGGGTGATCTTTAGGTTGTTTTTGTCCTCTTGAAAAGAGGAATCCAATGAAATAATTATCTCGGTAATTTGATCTGTCCAAGGTGTAATTTTACCATAGTTTCAAAAATTAACACAAATGAAGTAGAAACTTTGGAAGAAGAAAGAATTGAATTATATATGGGTGATTTATAGGCAAAATTTATCAACGCCTTAGAATAAAATGACAAACGCAAAGGAAAGAATGGCAATCTAACCAAAAATATCATCTCTCTCGAAACTGAGAAAGAGGAAACTAAGCGAATAAAATAATTCTTAATCAATAAGTTGAAGGAAAAGGAGGAGATATGTGAAAATCTAGAAGTTGAAATGGTATCTCTGATAACGTACTTAGATAAGGCCAACAAAAGTTTGAAGAGATCCCAAACTTTGGACACTATTCTCAATTGTCAAATATCACCATTTGATAAGTCCAGGCTCGGCCATATAGAAAAGGAAAACACTAGCACTCTTACGAAGGAGAGTCTGAAAGCTTCATCAAAAGTAGTTTTGAAAGACCTATAAATTTTATCGATGTCCTCAAAGGGTCTCCTCACAATACTCATAGTAGTCCAGTAAGAAATAGAGAAAAACCAATGAATGAGACTTTAAAGAGACAAACCTCCCTCAAAACAAATGGCTCGTCAAGGAAATCTTATATTGGCAGCGATCAAACTATATTCTTTGGTCACTATTTCTTATATAAAAATTTTGGTCATTAGGAGAAATATTGCAAGGCTTCTAGGACCAATCGCCAACCTCCTAAACATAAGGTTTTTGACATTAAAATTTGATACCAAATCAAAACTCATAATTCCTTCACTCCTCTTTCCAAGTATAGTCTAGAATGTTACAAGAGCAACAATATAGGTCCAATAGATGGAGTCTGGAAAAGGAAGATTGAAGAATCTACACCTGAGAATTGCAAACTAGTTATGTATGCTTAGAACAAGAAGAGCATTAGTTTGTTGATAGTGGATATTCTATGCACATGATAGGATACGAGAAGAATTTCATCTCTTTAAGTAAAGAAAGGAAGGAATGTGACCTTTGGAGATAATAGGTTTGCTAGAATTTTTGGGATATGCACCATAAGTCTTAACAATGACTTGGGAAAGGCATAGAATGTGCTATATCATTGAAGGCAATAAGCACAATATTTGAGCTTCATCCAAATGTGCAATCAAGGATACAATCTCATATTCTATGCCAAATATTGTGAAATAAGGAGATCATCTTCAGGAAGTCTCATAGGAAAAGAATCACCTTCAAGAATTCTCCTAGTAAAAGGAGTAAGAACAACAGATAATGTATACATTCTTAGTGAATTAAAGAAGAAAGATTTTACATGAGTCAATAAAACGAAATTTTGTTGTGGCATAAATTCTTGGGACACCTAAGCTTTGATAACCTAGTGAAGATCAACAAAACACAAGCAGTAAGAGATATGCCCATAGTTTCAAAGTTAGCAAATGATATATGTGTATCATGTCAACATGGAAAACAAACCAAGACCAATTTCAAGTCAAAGGAATTTTCAACATCAATGCCATTGGAAATTATCCACACGTATCTATGCATACCAGCTAGAACTGTGACACTGAAAGGAGAAAAGTAATTTATGTTATTCATAGATTATTGTACTAAAATGATTCTGGTAGCTCTCCTTAAATATAAATTAGAAGTGTTAGACTGTTTAAAAATTTTCAAAGCATCAATTGAAAATGAAATTGATTTGAAAATCAAGTGCCTAAGATTAGATAAAATAGGAGTTTACTTGGGGAGAACTCAATGATTTATGTGAAAAACATGGAATCAAAAGGAAAATATTTGTTGCTACAACCCCACAACAAAATGGAGTGGTATAAAGAAATAACAAATTAGTGCAGTAGATTGCAAGAACATTGTTGTTGGAAGCCAATTTACCTACTAAATTCGAGAAGGAAGCAATTGGGGTAGAAGAATACATCATAAACATGGCACAACTCTAGGTAAATAGTGATAAGACTCCATATGAACTATGGAAAGGAAGGTTAGCTTTAGTGAAACACTTCAAATATTTAGAATCAAATTCTTTATGAAAATAAATGATACTTCAATCATAAAGTTTGATTCCTGAGTAGATGAAGGAATTTTGATTCCCGGGTAGCCTACAAATGCTACAACAATCAACTTCGCAAGGTAGTAGAAAGCACTGATGTAAAAATAGACAAGACTCTACCCAAAAAGCAAGAATAGCTAAAAAATGAATAAGACATCACTCTTACAGATCAAGAGGAAATCATTGTGAAAGAAAATAAGGAATTAGAAAGGCTAGAATAATTAAAAGAAACACAAACTCCAACCAAGACAACATTCAATTTTATATAAAAGCATCATCCAAAAAAATAGCTTATTGGAGATATGGATGAAGGGATACAAACATGAAAAAGAATTACCATTACACTACAGAAAATAAATAGAGATTTGTTATCCCAAATAGAGACAAATAATTTTACTAAAGCAAGTATGGATCAACACTCAGTAAATGCGATGGAAGAAGAGATGAAGAAAATTGAAAATAATAAAATTGTTGATGTTGTGCCTTGTCCAAAGGATAAAAATGTAATCAGAACCAAGTGGGTGTTCAAAAAAAAAATTACTAAACAAGGACAGGTTATCATAAATAAGGCAACATTAGTGTGCAACGGGTATACTCAAATTGAAGGAATTTACTTCAAAGAAACCTTTGCTTTGGTTGCTAGGTTAGAGGCTATAAGATTGTTTTTAGCATTTTCATGTTCGAAAGGCTTCAAAGTATACCAAATGGATGTAAAATCATCCTTTATGAATGGTGATTTAAAGGAAGAATTATACATTTAACAACTTCAAGGCTTTGACTTGTCAGAGAATGAAGACTATGTGTGCATATTGAAGAAGCCCTTGTATGCATTAAAACAAGCTTCAACAGCTTGGTATGTGAAACTAGACCACTACCTTCAACAAAAAGGGTTCAAGAGAGGAGTTGTAGGAAGCAAACTATACATGAAAATAAATAAATACCACATGATAATCACGCTTGTATATGTGGATGATATGATTTTTGGTAACAACAATGATGAAATGAGTCATATATTTTCTTATGAAATGTCAATGATTGGATACTTTCTGTTGGGTCCCTATAATACTAATTATTACCCATTACTATTGTAGTTATACCCCTTATTAATATTGTTGTGCCCCTATTGTCCCCATATTGTTATTACTGTGCCCCATAGTATCCCTCTATTGTTATTTTTGTGGCTTTATATTATTATTGTTAGGTCGGCTGGGTTATATTGTGACTCCTTAGACTCCTATATATAGAAAGGAGGTTTTGTCAATTGAATCATGAAAGAATTGTTCATTTATGTAATGTAAAGGAGGTTTCCCCCTCAAAGAGGCTGAATTCTAAGGTGTTGATCTATCTTTTCTATCTGTTCTTGAGCTGGTTTCATAACATTTGGTATCAGAGCTTTGGATTCTAGGGTTTCGCTGCTCCAAACAGGTCATCGTGGCCTTTTTGCTATAAATTTTTTTCTGGGACATTTCAGAAGTTGAAAAAACAATCCATTTGAGAAGACATCGCGCTAAATCTCTGGTCCGAATTTCAGAGCTTTTTGCACTATATTTGCAGAGATATGATCTGAGGAAGTTGGTCTTTTTGCAGAGTCCTGAATTACATTCCAAACAGGTGACCTAGGAAAAACCGTCATAACTTTTTCTATGAGCATTGGATTGAAATTTCGTCAGAAGGTACAGAAAGAGGATGGACTATAGTTTCTTCTATATATCTTTCAGAGCTAAAGGTCGAAACAGTGACTCGTGGCACGTCGTACAAGTTCGCTCTACTGAACTAGTCTATAATCAAGTCACTGTGGGAGATTTCGCATAACTCTTCCTTGGAGAATCCAATTTGGATCAGGCTGGTGGCATTGGAAAGAGGACACAGAGGGCTACCATAGGTCGTAATATCAGAACTAGATGTTCTGAAAGTATAGAGATACGTTAGAGGTAATATCGAGCTCCTACAAAGAAAAAAAGGTGTGTAGATTCTTTTAAATTTTTGCTTAAGATTGGTTTGAAAATTTATTTTGAAGGAATTCAAAGGGCTAGTAGAGCATTATTATCAGAAACTGATGCCCCGAGGAAAGAAAACACAAACACCTAGTAAGGAACCTGAAAGCTCTAGCATGATTCATGAAGAAGAGGAAGGAATGCTACATGATATATCAAAATTACAAGACCAAGTGCAAAAAATGTCAGCCTCACAAAAGTTAACAGAAGCTAAGATAAATGGCATGGAATCTAAGATAAAGGGCGTGGAAGATAAGATGGACGATTGGAAGACAGATTTGAAGACAGACATGGACAATTGGAAGACAGATTTGAAGACAGACATGGGCGATTGGAAGACAAATTTGAAGACAAACACGGACGAATTGAAGATAAATATGAATAAGCTGCTACAAGAAATGGTCACTAAGGGTGAAAGGGTAGTAAAGGAAACTCATGATGAGAACAAAAGAAATGTTAATCATGATTCCATAGACTCTAATGTGGGATCGAAGACCCATCATATTTCAAAAATCGATATGAGGAAGTTTGATGGCAAGGATCCCGCAACATGGATATTACAGATGGAGCAATTTTTCGATCTCAATAATGTGCAAAACACACAA
>APFE030172475.1:1304-27445 GCA_000404065.3 Pinus taeda
TAAGCTAGTACAAGAGCTAAAGGAAATCTTTGGAGCATTGTAGCAGGTAGTAGCCTGCGTACTAGTAAATGGATCGGCTAGTACAAGAGCAAAGGGGTTGTAGCTCCCGTACTTGTATAAGGCTGCACCAGTACAAAATATTGTAAAAGGATTTTCTTATTAAGAAGAAGATTGAGATGACTTGCAGCAGGTGGTTTTCTCCCGCATTGGGTTTCCACCTTATATGATGGTGTTCATGTGTGTGCCTTATGTGTGATGATCTATTCTATGTTACTGCATCTGTTAACTGATAATATGGTTGATAATATTCTAATGCACTCATTGAAGATCAATTAACTTAATCATAAGAAGTTGTGGAAGTAGCATATATGAATCAGAGTTTGGAAATGAAAAAGTTTTATTAATGTGATAATACTGATTCACCCCCCCTCTCAGTATTATTTCCAACAGCTTCTCCACTTAAAAAGTAATATGTATTCCTTTTGTTTTTCATTTTTCTTTGTTTTTTTGTTTTGTTTTATTTTTTATTTTTATTTTTATTTTTTAATAAGCAAATGGCCAAAGGCCTGAAAAATGGAGAATCTCCCAATATGTAGTGAAATGCTTCAAGTATGACAACAACAACGTTGATTGAATTGACGGTCAAAGACCTGGATCGAAGAATGAGCTCTGTGCACTGGTTAAGCAACCTAGAGGACTGAACTCCTCTGATAGCAAATGAAGCGAACAAAGTTCCTTCTACAAATTAATTACTCCAGAAGACTTGGAATATGAAATTATCCATTGAGGATATAAATATTATATTAAATATATGAATAAGAATAAGAATGATGATGAATGATTTACAAATGATAATGAGAGGCTTGCTTATATACCAAGCAAGTGTCTCTTCATGAAGAGTCATGTCTCAATTAGACATGCCTCTTCAACCTAATTACTACTTAACTAATAATTAATTATGATTATTATCATTTACATTATATTTATATTATTTATATATTCTATTCGTTACAATGGTTCACGGGCTTAGGAGTACATTCTATAATAACACGGGATGAAATGAAAACTACATTATTAGAGAAATATAAGGATTATTGTATGCCACATAATCTTAAGGATGAAGTCTTTGAAATGATGCAGAAAGAAGATGAAAATCTTGAAGATTTCATTGAAAGATTTGCTTATAATGTTAAATGGGCTAAAATGCATGAAATAGATGAAGAAACTTTGAAATATCTCTTATTAAAACCCATCAGACATGAGTGGGTTGATCTTCTCAATGTGATGGGTAAGGTAGATATTTCTCACTTATCATTTGGAGAAATTGTGAGTTATGCATACACATTTCAAGAGGTAAGGCAAGAATTGAGAAAAATCCAAGAGATCCCCACATGTCTAGGATTAGTAAATCTTTAGTTGGGACTGTAAGTAGGGCTGAATTAGGCAATTTGGTTGAAAATTTTAAAATTTACATTTTGGGAAGTCTTAGTGAACAAATAGATACCCTTAAAGTGAAAAACAAGCAACATGCTGAAAATGTTGCATTGTCAATCTTTTGTCCCAAATGTAGAAAGAAACATGCTCTTAGAGAATGCCTTCTTGAATTAAAAAATGTAGAAATATATGTTATATGTGTAGAAAATCATGATACAAAAGAATGTCTTTCAATACCAAGTCTTAAAGTTGTTTATCAAGAGGAAATAATACCAAATCAAGTAGATCCCCTCAGTTTTATTGCTAAAAGGCCGTGGAAAAATTCACAACCAAATATGACTTAGGGATTTAACACTCAAACATTTGCACAACCATCACAAACCAATTGGATTGCACCCATGCCTTGGCAACCTTGGCCTCAAAATTGGGCACAAATATGGACAAATACTTATGGAAAATATCCTCAATATCAACAATATTACCCTGTTTTTCCACCACAATATTTTCCTCAACATGTTCAACCAATTGAACCTTAGAATCTGAATCCACAACTTTCATTATCATTCCCTCAAAGACCAAATCAATTGTCTACTCAAACACTTCCAAATCCAGATAATAATAAAAATTCACAACCCATTTACAATACGAAAGGACAAAGTTTCCAAACCTAAATGATAAATCCACTAGATGTAAACAATGTCCAACTTAGATCTAGTAGAGTATTGGAAAAGAAATCCCCATCAGTTGTTATTCAGGTATCCAAAAAGGAGAATCTCTCTGAAGAAGAGAAGTATCTTAGTCAAGAAGAAAAATCTCAAAAACAAACCACCCTTGTACATTCTGATGATATTCTAATAAACTCCACTACTATCATAGAACAACCTTCAATATCCGTCCAATACCACCTTTTGCTGAGAGATTAAAAATTGATAAAGAAGTAGAAAAACATATTTATTGCCTGATTATGATATGATAGATGAACTGAAGAATGTTTGTATAAAAATTCCTTTGTTACAAGTTATCAAGGAAATACCAATATTTGCAAAGACAATAAGGGAATTGAGTATTAAAAGGACATTAAGAAAGAGAAAAGAAATCATAAATAAATTCAATTAGTTGGAAAAATTGCAGATATCCTGATGGGAAAAACAACAATTCAGAAATACCTTGATCTAGGAAGTCCCTTTGTGAAAACACATATCAGTGGTATTGAAATTCCAAATACATTGATTGATTTAGGAGCAACTATAGACATCATGAGTAAACAAACTATGAATCAATTGAAACTTCCTAATATTTAATATACACCTACATTGTTGCAATTAGCAGACAGATCCGTTATTAAATCTGATGGTGTATTAGAAGAAATATTTGTATCCTTAGATTATTGGGAGTATCATGTTGATTTTATGTGTAGAAAAACCTATAGATTCACAAGCTCGTGTAACCTACTAAAACAAGAGACAAGAATCTACTTCTACTCTTTACACCGGAAGCCCATAAACATCGAAAAAACAATAATCGACAAGAGGAAGATAATCAAATACACATAACACAAGAAATATCTAGGGAAAGCCTCAGCCTAAAACCCCACTATCTTCTTTGTATTAATATGGAAATTCAAGATGAAACTACAATGCATGTCCTCACTAGAACAATCCCAGCACTCAACAAATTCAGTCTCCGACTCACAAGCAAGCATTATCTAAATGCTTAGCCAAATACTCTTCCCTCCAAGTACCTATTTCCTTACGAAATTCCTAGGGATGAATAGCCCAACTTAAAGGGAATTCAAGGCCCTCAAATTTTCACAATCCCTTCTAGTCCCAGTTCCTGATTGTATGAACTAAGATTTCAACTCAGAAAAATCTAGAATAATTAGTACATTGTCCCCGCACTCTAGTCTCAACTGGGTCTTTCTAAAAATCAACATGGCATGAGTTTCTGATGGTGGAATATTCAATTAACTAGAGTAGCACTAATTAGGTCACTAGTGTCCCAACTGATTGTTTACTCACTATTAGTTCCTGAAACTGATTGGAACTAATTTAACTAGACTTAACTCAATAAACTGAGTTAACTAATTACAACTCATCCATAATGTATCTTGAACTCCTATAAGTTAGGGAGAACATATACATGTCTTCTAAAAGACTTCCAATTCAAATTTCATAAATTAATTAAGTTATTTAAACTTAATTAATTATTTTCAAATTTCTATGAGAAAAGAATTCTATTTTAATTCAAGGACAAATTAAACTGGAATTTCTTGTTTCCAGTTCTCAACACTCCTCTCAACAAGAAAGGGATTATGCACTACCCCGATCATGTCTCTGTGAAACTCGAATTTACATTTTAACAATGCCTTTGTCAAGATGTCAGCCTGTTTCTCTTCCATGGGAATGTAATCTAACAACATGATCCACATCAATACACAATATCTGAGATGATCATACCTGATATCTATATGCTTGGACCGATCATGAAAAATTGGATTTTTAGATAGTTTGATATAACTTTGATTATCACAATAAATCAATGTCGGATCCATCTGCTGACAAAACAAACCAACCAGGATCTTCCTCATCCAAATAGCCTCACATGTTTCTTGACTTGCAGCCATGTACTCTACCTCTGCCGAACTGAGTATAACCATCTTTGTTTCCCGCTGTAACAAGAAATTACAGTTGACTCAATACTAAAGATACATCCTGATGTGCTCTTCATGTCGGATGGACTCCCCACCCAATCTGCATCGGTGAAGCCTTGAAGCTTCACTCCCTCTGTCCATCTGTACGACGACCCAAACTAAGTAGTGCCTATGAGGTATCTCAATACATGCTTTACCGCCTTCCAATACAGCTTGGTAGGCCTAACCATCACTTACTAAGTTGGTTAACTGCATAACACATATATGGTCATGTGTTCACCAAATACATGAGTGAACCCACAAGCTGCCTATAAATAGTAGCTTACACTACTTCTCCTGAAGTAGCATCCTCCTTCCTCTAGTTACCAGCTAGAGGAGTCTCCAGGGGTTTACTGTTGTCCATGCAGAATCTCCTGAGTATCTCATTGGAATACTTTCCTTGAGAAACAAAAAACTCCCCATCTACCTACCATACCTCCATGCTAAGAAAGTAATGCATGAGCCCCATGTCCTTCTTCTCAAACTCTCTTGCAAGGTCCTCCTTGTAAGATTTGATGAGATCCTCATCACCTGTCAGTATGAGATCATCTACATAAAGTACAATCATCAAAATCTTACCTTCCACCACTATGTGATATAGGTTTGCATATGCTTCACTCTTCGTGAAGCCCAACCCAATGAAGTAGTTATCTATCCTGGTGTACCAAGCATGGGGTGCTTGCTTCAGCCCATACAACCTCTTGAGTCGGCACACATGCGACTCATCGTCCAAGGTTTCAAAACCTTCAGGCTACTCAATGTACACCTCTTCCTCAATCATGCCATTGAGGAATGTAGTCTTCACACCAATCTGATGGATACTCCAACCAATATGTGAAGATAGTGCCAAAATAGATCTGATAGATGAGTACCTTGCAACCGGAGAAAAGCTCTCATCATAGTCAATCCCCTCTACCTGTGATAATCCATGGGCCACAAATCTGGCCTTATGCTTCTCCACACTACCGTCTACCACTTGCTTTACCTTGTAAAGCCAATGTGAGTTCACCGCTAACTTGTCCTCAGGTCTCAGGACCACATCCCAAACACTATTTCGAACTATGGAGTCATACTCCTCCACCATCGCATCAACCTAAACTAGCTGCTACACTACTTCCTGAAAGGAAGATGGCTCTATCACAACACATGCACCCATAAGTGCCATGTATCTAGTGTACCTATCTGGTGACCTCCTCTATCTGCGTTGAGAAGAGGGTGCTCCCACATTCTCCCGTGCATCATCCAACAATCTATCAACCTCTCTAGTGTGCTTTCTTCCCTCTCTGGAAGACTCTGCTTGAGTGGATGTTTCCACTCCTAGAACCTCTACATGTGGCTGCTCCACATCAATCTGAGGCTCCTCAACCTCAGGAACTAAAAGTTCCTCCTCTACATGTAGCTCAAGCTCCCTCTCAAGGGATACTCGCATGGCCTTCTCCTCATCAAACTTGACACACCTGCGAACCACTGTCATGCGACTGGTTTGCATGTATACCTGGTATTCGTGGCGAGTATCAGTGTACCCTATAAAAATCCCCAACTCTGTTGTTGGCTCAATATTCTTCTGTGCATCTTTGGTCACATGGAAATAAACCGATGACCGAAAATCCTGAAGTGACCAACATTTGGCCTCTTACCAAAATAAGATTCCTCTAGTGTTTTACTCTCAAGTATCTAATGTGGACTATTGTTCTAAACATAAACCATCGTGCTACATGCCTCAACCCACAAGTGTAGTGGTAGGCCCTGATAATGAAACATCACCCTTGCTACCCCTACAATTCTCCTATTCCTCCTGGAGGAAAACCCATTATGTTGAGGGTTATGAGGTGTCGTCAACTCTTGTTTAATCCTTGTGTTGCACAAAAGTTCTTAAACTCATTGAAAACATATTCTCCATTGTCATTACTTCGTAGAGCTTTAACCCTCTTTCCTGACTTCCTTGAACAATGCTTTTAATTCACAAAACTCTTTGATTGTTTGATCCTTTCTCCGCATGAAAAATATCCAACATTTACGAGAATAGTCATCTACAAATATAACATAATACTTGTGTTAGGTGGTGGATACTGTCAAGAATGATCCACACACATCTGAATGGACTCTCTCCAGAATAGATTCTGCTCGATTGTCTCTGTCTCCAAAGGAAGACTTGGTCTATTTTCCCAAAGTACAACCCTTGCATGTATCAACTTGCTCAATCATACCTTTGGGGAGACCGGTAGATATTTGATGCTATATCTTCAAACCCCATGATGCAAGTGGCCCAAGCACCTGTGACACAACTCACCAACATCTCATCTTTGCATCTTTTCTGCTTTTGAACTCAAAGCAGCACACTCCTCTACCTCCATCTTATAGATATTCTTCAACCGGATCCATATCTTCTTTACTTGACCCATGGCTATGTATCAAAGGAACATCTATCCTTTCGAGAAGATCACATCATAACCTCTATCCTCAAGCATAGAAACAAATACCAAGCTCTTCATCCGACTGGGTACATGCATAACATTATTCAAGGTGAGAGGAGCTCCATGCTCCCTCTGAAATGTTATAGTGCCAATACCGGTAACACTATGCTTCACATCATTAGCCATATCAATATGCATCTGGAGATCCTTGTCCTCTAGGTCACTGAAGAACTCCTTGTTGCCAATCATGTGGAATGAATCTCCACTATCAAGGTACCAAAAACTTCCCATCATTGATGACACCAAGCATGAAATTAGGGAAAAGTCCAATTCAAATTTTGAGGCTAGTGCCTCACTCGCCGCTCCTCCTGAGGACTTTTCTTTGGACTTCTTCAATAGACAATTTGTCGTAAAATGTCCCATATTGTGACAATGGAAACATTTAACTTTTGACATGTCCTTCTTCTTACCTCCATGATAAGAATCTGATTTTGAATGTGAATTTTTACCTTTCCCTTTCCTTGCCTTCATCGCTAAGGTACAGTTCTCTTCATCATCTGTCTTTGATGAAGAGTCATCCCTAGTGTTTCTCCTAATCTCATCCTGCATCAAATCCGACCACAGTCGTTACCAATCTGGCAGTTTCTCCCGACCATTGACAGAGTCTTGATAACTATGCCAACTCTTCGAAAGTCCAAGAAGAGCAAGACTCACCACATCTTCCTTGGTAACTGCTATCCCAACACTTCCAAGTTCATCACGACACTAGGTGAACTTGGTCAAGTATTTGGAAATGGTATCACCTTTTTCCATTTTGATTTTGTGAAGCTTATCCTTCAGCACCAATTTCCTTTGGTCACTATTGTTTTGATATAGTTCTGTCAATGTTTTCCACATTTCAAACGAGGTTACCTTTCCATGGAGACTGGAGACAATGTGGTCTCAAACTTCCTCAAGGATGATTCACCTTGCTTTCGCCACATGCTTCCTCCACTCGCCCAGGTTTTGTGTATCAATTGATGTTGGCCTGGGGACTCCTTGATCAATGACTTCCTTCAAGCCATTATCATCTAACACAACCTCCATTCTGTCCCTTCAAGCTATAAAATTCAAGCTACCATCTAGGGCATACTCGAGCTGCAAACCATGGGACGCCATCTGTCGATTCTGAAGTATGAAATGCAAAATTTGAATTTCACTGTATCCTAGAAACTTAAAACTTAAAACTCTCCTGTAGTATATTGTTCTCTAATTTGATACCATGTATAAAAACCTGTAGATTCACAATCTCATGTAATCTACTAAAACAAGAGACGAGAATCTACTTCTACTCTTTACAGCGGAAGCCCATAAACATAGAGCAAAAAATAATTGACAAGAGGAAGATAATAAAATACACATAACACAAGAAATATCCGAGGAAAGCCTCAGCCTAAAACCCCACTATCTTCTTTGTATTAATATGGAAATTCAAGATGAAATTACAATGCCTGTTCTCACTATAACAATCCCATCACTCAGCAAATTCAGTATCTGCCTCACTTAGCCAATTTCTCTGCCCTCCAAGTCCCTATTTCCTTGCAAAATTCCAACTTAAAGGGAATTCAAGGCCCACAAATATGTGCAATCCCTTCTAGTCCCAGTTCCTGATTGCATGAACTAAGAGTTGAACTCAGAAAAATCTAGAATAATTAGTACATTGTCCCTGAACTCCAATCTCAACTGGGTCTTTCTCAAAATCAACATGCATGAGTTTCTGATGGTGGAATCTTCAGTTAACTAGAGTAGCGCTAATTAGGTAACTATTGTCCCAACTAACTGTTTACTCGCTATTAGTTCCTAAAACTGCTTGAAACTAATTTAATTGGACTTAACTCAATAAACTAAGTTAACTAATCACAACTCATTCATAGCTCATCTTGAACTCCTATAAGTTAGGGAGAACATATACATGTCTTTTAAAAGACTTCCAATTCAACTTTCCTAAATTAATTAAGTTAATTAAACTTAATTAATTATTTTCAAATTGCTATGAGAAAATAATTCTATTTTAATTTAGAGTTTAATTCAAGGACAAATTAAACTGGAATTTCTTATTTCCATTTCTTAACATTATGATTCTAACACCCAAGAGTAATTTAGGAGGACATCCATTGATTCTCAGAAGACCATGGTTAGCTACAACTTATGCTTTTATAAGTTGTAGATATGGTTATATGTTTATTTCTGATGGGAATTCAACAAATAAATTCACATTATATCCTCCTGCAAAAACACCAATAGAAGTAGAAAGTGAAGAATGGATAGATGATGATATTGATATACGACCAATATTTGTTACTTCACAAATAAATGAAGAAGATCAGATTTTGAATTTAATGGAAAATAATGAGTCTTCCTCATATTTTAAATATAATCAAAGTTTTCAAGAACAATGTGATATTGAATATCTATCATCTCAATTAAGTTCGGTAGGGCTAAATTTTGATGATGAAGTTAGGGATCCATTATTTCTATGCTCATTTCCAGAAAGCTGGAATGGTTTAGTTATTGCCATCATTAAATCTATCTCTAGATCTAGTACTTTCAAGTTTGATGATGTTGTCGGTGCAATCCTTAGTGTGGAAATGCAATAGAAAAGCTCCAATGAGACATGAGGTGATGTTTTGACTGTAGAGACTAGGGGAAGAAAAATAGAAAGAGGAAAGATCCCAAGATATCGCAGTAAGTCAGGGAAAGGCAGATCCAAGTCCAGATCAGGGTTAGTGTACTGGAAATGTGAGAAGAAAGGACACTTGAAGAAATATTGTAAGTCTCGGAAGGGTAAAGAAGGAGACGCGCAACAAGAAAACAATCACGAAGCAAATGTGACAGGTGATTTGTTGCAAAATGATTTGATCCTTTAATTAGAAAATATTATTGATGTCTGGGTGGTAGATTCAGGGGTCTCATTCCATGCCACAACTAATAACAAAATGTTTCATAATTATGTTCAAGGAGATTTTGGATACGTTCATTTGGGTGATAATAAACCCTATAAAATCATTGGAATAGGTAAAGTTTTCATAAAACAACAGAATGGAAACCAACGGCTATTGAAGGAGGTAAGGCATGTTGCAGATCTAAAGAAAAATCTAGTTTCAACAGGGCAGTTGGGATATGAAGGTTTTGTAACTACTTTTACAGATAAAACTTGGAAGGTTACTAAAGGAGCCCTGGTAATAGAAAAAGGAGAAAAGGTTGGTACCTTGTATTTATGCAATAGTATTTCTAATTTTGTCAATGATTTAACCTCTACAAGAGCAGATACAACATTGTGGCATCATAGGCTCAGGCACATGAGTGAGAAGGGGATGTAGATTCTTCACTCAAGAAATTTATTTCCAGGTTTGAAGCATGTTGATTTGGAATTCTGTGAGAATTGTGTTCAGGAAAACATTAGAGAGTCATATTCCTCAAATATGGGAAAGAAAAGAAGCACAAAAAAATAGAGCTTGTGCACATAGACGTATGGGGGCCTTCTCAGGTATCATCTCTTGGTGACTCTCGTTATTATGTTAGTTTTATTGATGATGCAACCATAAAAACATGGATTTATTGTATTCAAAACAAATTTGATGTATTTGATACTTCCAAGAAATGGAAAAATTTGGTTGAGAATGAGACAGGAAAAAGGTTGAAGTGTCTCAGATCAGATAATGAAGATGAATATTGTAGAAAAGAGTTTGATAAGTATTATTTAGAGCGTGGAATTTACAGAGAGAAGATAGTTTCGGTAACACCCCAAGAAAATGGTGTGTCAGAAATGATGAATAGGACAATGATGGAGCTGCAAGGTGCATGAGATTGTATGTAGGACTGCCTTTACAATTTTGGGTTGATGTTGTAGATAATTTTGTTTATCTAATAAATAGAGGGCCTTCAAGTTCCTTGGATGGAGTTATTCCAGAGAAGACATGGAAAGGTAAAAAGGTAAACTACTCATTTTTAAATTCTTTTGGCTGTGAAGCCTTTGTCCACATTAATAAAGAAAATAGAACAAATATTGAGGCAAAATCAAAGAAATGTACCTTTCTTGGATATTTTGTTATTGATTTTGGTTATCACTTATATGATTATGAAAATCACAAAATCATTAGGAGAAAAGATGTCATATTCAATGAATTTTTTTTGTATAAGGACTAGATGCAGGAAAAGAAACAAGACAAAGAAAAAAAAAGAATACACAATGCTTGATGAGATCATAGAAAAAGTAAAGGTGCCTAAAAATCATAATGATCAACATCCAGAACAAAAACAACAACCACAACAACAATAGACACCTCAAACACCTAAAAGTGGTGTTATAAGATCTACCAAGATAAGTAGACCCCCTGAATGATACTCTCCTTCATTATATTATGAATAGTTGACTGATTTTGGTGAACCAAAATGTTATGAAGAACCAATGTAGGTATAAACCAGGAAGAAGTGGGAGCTAGCCATGAAATAAGAGATGGAATCCTTGGTACAAAACGAGACTTGGGACTTAGTCATGTTACCTATAGGTAAAACAACATAATGGGTTTACAGGTTGAAGGAAGAAGATGGAGGTAGAAAAATGTATAAAGCTAGACTTGTGGTGAAGGGGTTTACACAGAAAAAAGGTGTATCCTTTCATGAAATATTTTCTCATGTTGTTAAAATGACTTCAATCATAATTATTTTAAGTCTAGTAGTAGCAAAAGATTTGCATCTTGAGTAGTTAGATCTAAAGATGACCCTTTTCCATGGGGATTTTGAGGAAGAGATCTCTATGCAACAACCACAAGGATATGAGGTCAAAGGGAAGGAGAAACTAATGTGCAGGTTGAAGAAGATCTTGTATGGCTTAAAACACCCTCCAAGGCAGTGGTATCTAAAATTTGATAGGTTTATGTCCAAACAAGGTTATACTAGATGTGACTCTAATCATTGTGTTTATCTCAAAAGGCAAAATGATGACAACTACATTATATTGTTATTGTATGTAGATGGCATGCTTGTTGTAGGGTCTAACATGTAGGAAATAAATGTGCTCAAAAGAAAATTACCAAATTCATTTGCAATGAAGAATTTGGGTGCTGCAAAACAAATCCTTGGTATGAGAATAACTAGAGATAGGAAAAATATCAAATTAACATTATCTCAGAGTGAGTACATACAAAAGGTGTTGGAAATATTTCATATGAAGAATGAAAAACCAATTACTACACCTTTGGCTAGCCATTTCAAACTAAGTAAGGAGATGTGTCCCAAGACTTAGGAAGAGATGGATTATATGTCTAAAATTCCATATGCATCAGCAGTTGGAAGCTTAATGTATGCAATGGTCTGCACAAGGCCTAGTATTGCACATGTAATGGGAGTTGTAAGTAGGAACATGAACAATCCAAGAAAATAACATTGGATGGTAGTGAAGTGGATTCTTAGGTATTTGAGAGGTACCACATATCAAGCATTATGATTTTGTGGTTCAAACATTACTATACATGGATATGTGGATGCAATTATGGCAGATGATAGAGATAATAAGAGAAGCACCATAAGGTATGTGTTTATTGTAGGTGGAACAACTGTCAATTGGGTTTCAAAATTGCAAAGTGTTTTTTCACTCTCAATGATAGAAGAAGAGTATGTTGTTGCTACAAAAGCTAGTAAAGAAATGATTTGGTTACAAAGGTTTCTGGATGAATTGGGTAAGAAGTGGGAGTTGGGTAGGTTATACAGTGACAACCAGAGTACCATTCATCTTGCAAAGAACTCTACATTTCATTCCAAGACTGGACATATACAACTCAAGTACCATTTCATACGGTCAAAGTTGGAAGATGGACAATTGAAGTTGGAAACGATACACACTAGCCAAAATCTTGCAGATATGTTAACAAAAGTTGTAACCAGGGAGAAACTGAGATTATTTTCAGTTTCAATTGGTCTTCAAGCATGACAATGAAGATGAGAAAAAACCAGGTCCAAATTGGAGTCATTTTCTAGCAAATGAAGTAGCGGTGGAGTTGCTATAATCAGTCTCCAAGTGGGAGATTGTTGGGTGTGGAGCTGATTATCTTATTTATTCAAAGATATCATTGTATTGGACCCCAGTTTCTAATGGGGT
This sequence comes from Pinus taeda, assembly GCA_000404065.3. Classification (NCBI taxonomy): domain Eukaryota; kingdom Viridiplantae; phylum Streptophyta; class Pinopsida; order Pinales; family Pinaceae; genus Pinus; species Pinus taeda. Next base: position 13,978 of record APFE030172475.1, read on the forward strand.
GGCAACGTCACCCATTTTATCGCTGCCAAGGGAGTCTGGGGGGATGACGGTGATTTTTATGAGCCCCCCAGCGAAGTTTCAGGGGCAATGCCCCCTAAGCTAAAAGTAGATGTAAAATTTCCTTGTAAAATATTGTAGTTTTGTATTCAATATGATCCTTTCATTAGGTGGATGATTTATGTTTAATTTAGGGTTTTTTTCCCTAGAAGGAAACCCCTCTCTATAAATGAGGGAATTGTATTGTGGTTATGTACATGTGTATTCTGAGCGAGAAAGAGAGAGGATATTGTGTGATAGCGAAGAGGAAATTACAATGGATTTGTTGTAGGTTGTATCTCTTCATTTTGCTAGATAATATAAGGGAAGGACTGGCTATTTCTCCATGCATGTATCCCAAATTGGGTGAACAATATATGATTCTGTCTCTCTTGTTTTATACATTTTCTATGTTTATGTTTCTGCAATATTTTATGTGTTCCATTGCTCTGTAATATGTAATTTTATAATAAAATTCTAAGGTCCCGAGGTTCTCAAATTCATCCAAAGTTCAGAGGTTATGCCACCATCTCCTTTGAGTTTGGCATTACTACCAAATTTCACTATACTTCAAGACTCCTCCACTCACCTTTTAGCTCTACTTTCATGGACTTATGTCACTAGAATTTGACTTGAAATAACTCTTGATCTAGGAGGCCATTTGGAGACTACCACATACCAATGAAAACCTATTTCAGAGAACATTCTAGTGGAGAAGGTCTGATGTAGTCTTTGAGCCCATTTTCTACCTGAAACACATATGTAAATTCCCTTCCTATTCCCAGCCTCAATGCTAGTCTGGTTGACATCAATGCCAACATACCAAGTGCCACCAATCAATCAAACAATGTCAATTTTCTAACAATCCCCCCCCCTTTAGCATTGATGGAAACAACATAAGCTCCCCCTGAAATGAGGCATGTCTTCTTCATTTTTGTTCTTCTTTGATGTAGTAGTAATCTTCTCCCCCTTTGGCATCAATGAAAAATGATGCTCTTGAAAATTACCACTAAACCAATGCAACCTACTCTTCAATTGATCCCACATGTTGAGTAGCTTCCAACACATATTATGATCAAGTCATTTGGGAGGAGGAGTCACAACTCCTATCTACTACCTGCAGTATTTAAAGGGTTCTCTTACTAGTGACTTAGTAAATATTTCTACAAGTTGGTCTTTAGTGGCCACATATTCGAGTCGAACAACATTAGTTGCAACCTTCTCTCTTAAGAAATGGAACTTGATATGGATGTGCTTGCTCTACAAGTGCACGAGAGGATTCTTAGAGATACTGATGGCACTAGTATTATCACACATGATTGGAATGGGATCAATCAACTCTACCTTAATGTCCTTCAAAGTCTACTTCATCCATAGAAATTGTGAGCAACAAGTAACATCTTCAATATACTCTGCTTCAACAATTGATACAAAAATATATTTTTGTTTCTTACTGACCCATGATACTAAGTTGTTTCCCAAAAAGAATGTCGCACCAGAGGTGCTCTTCCTATCATCAGTACTGCATGCCCAATCAACATTAGTATAAGCCTTCAACTTAACCTCTCTGCTTTTAGCATACCATAGTCCATAATCAATTGTTCCTTGAAGATTGAAAATCCTTTTGATAGCAATGACATGACTTTAATGAGGAAAATCTTTAAATATGGCCACAATATCCACTGCTTGCATGATGTCTAGTCTTGAAGATTTGAGATACAACAAGCCTCCTATCATTTATCTGTACTCAGTATGATTTACCAGCAGTGTCTCATCTTCTTAACATAATTTGCAACCTATAAACATAGAAGTGCTAAATGGCTTGGAATCTTCTAGTTGAAACTTCTGAAGAGTTTCTCGTAGGTTCTTAGATTAGGAGATAAACACCCCAATTTTGACGTAGAATTTTTTAATGCTAAGAAGAAGGGAAATTCTCTTATCATGGACATATCGAACTCTATCTGCATACAATTTGTGAATTGATGTCCCAATTGTTCCAAATCACTACCAAAGATTATGTCGTCCACATACACAACTACAATTAGAGATGATAATCTTTAGACTTTATGTATATATTATTGTCTACAATACCTTTCTTAAAACCTTGTTGTTGAAGGTATCGATAGATTGTTGCATACCAGGCTCTGGGAGCCTGTTTGATTCTATATAACGCCTTTTTCAATTTGCACACAAACTCTTCATTTTTGGTGAGCGTGAATCCTTCTGGCTGCTCAATATAAACTTCCTCTTCCAGATATCCATTGAGAAATTCTGACTTCACATCCATATGATATTCCTTGATGTTTTTATGACTAGAAAAGGCAAGAAACATTCTAATAGCATCCAGTCTAGATATTGGTTCAAAGGTTTCCTCAAAATCTATTCCCTCTATATGGGAATACCCTTTGCAAACTAATTGAGTGTTGTTCCTAATGACTCGACCGTGCTCATTTAGCTTATTTCTAAAGACCCATTTTGTACCTATGAAATGTTTCTCTTTGGGTTTTGGAACAAGTTCCCAAGTTTCATTCTTCTCAATTTGGTTAAGTTATTTATTCATATCTCTCACCCAGAACTTGTACTCACTTTCATGAATGAGATTTTTAGGCTCGACCTGAGATAGTAGAGCAAGATTTACACAACTTGAACTACCAAAAAATTTCCTCCTAGTTTGAACACCAAGTCTTTGATCTCCAAGAATTAGACCCTCAGGTTGTTCTTTCTCTACATACCTGGAAGGTGTTTTGGGCCTTGGAGTCATACTCATTTCCACGTCTTCATTATTTGAATCTGTTTCATCTTGATCTGAGGGCATGATGTATGAACTCACTTCTCCATCTAAGTTCATGTTTCCTTTGGAGGAATCAAGCTGTGAAGCTTTTTCATCTACTAATAGATCAATGCAATCCTCAACCTTTTTTGTTCGTTTGTTGTATCACTTGTATCCTTTACTTTGATCAGAGTACTTGAGTAATATACCCTCATCAGCATGTGAATCAAACTTTTCAGGATTTTTATCATTCCTTTTGATAAATAATTTTCTCCCAAACACCTTGTAGTGTTTAACTGATGCAGGTCTCCCCTTACACAACTCATAGGGAGTTTTATCACTATTACGCCCGAGTTATGTTTTGTTTGATAGGTACACTATTACTTGTGCTTCTTCTCCCTAGAATACATGAGGTACATCTACTTCATCCATCATAGCTCAAGCCATTCCCTAGATTGTTTTGTTCTTTCTCTCAACTACTCCATCTTGTTGTGGAGTCCCAACCATAGAATATTGCCTCCTTATGCCATGCTCTTCACATAATTCTTCAAATTCTCTTGAAGTGTGTTCTCCTTCTCTATCTAATTTTAAGCATTTTATCTTGGGATATTTGTAATTTTCTACTAGATCTTTAATTTTTTTTAAATGTTTGAACGCTTCTAATTTTTCCTTTAAGAGAACGATCCAAGTGGCTCGGGTAAAATCATTAATAAACAACATAAAATACCTTTCTCCTCTTGGGCCTTTTTCTCTAGTTGGGAAGCACATATCTATGTGAATTAGCTCTAGTGGTATATATGAAGAGAACTCTTTTGTCTTGAAATGATTCCTAGTCTTCTTACCAAATTGACATGACTTGCAGATTAAATTATTAGACCATGACAATCTTGGAAAACCTCTCACAACTCACAACTTTTTGACTCTTATTAGACTATCGAAATTCATATGACCAAGTCTCTTGTTCCATAACTAGGCTTCACTCTAATTACTCAAATAGAAACTTACTATGGAGTCATCAAACACACATACATTATTGTGAGTTCCAACTACTTTGTCCACCATCTCTCCATTTTCTTCATTTTGGATCTCACCATCCTTGGATCTAAAGGCCACATTAAGGTCATCATCACTTGAATTCTTACACTTTGAAAATTATTCTTGAGTCCTTCTACATATAGCACATTTTGGGCTTTAGTCTTTTCATCAAAATTGACTATGCCCTTACCCTTAATTCTTGTTCGGGCATTGTTGTCGAAAGTGACATTGTTCCCTGTATATTTTTATTTTAGCACAAGAAATTTTCTCTTATCCCCAATCATGGTCTTGGAGAAACCATTATCCACATACCATTTGTTTTCTTAATTATGTGTTGATAGAGTAAGTCCACATTCCATGCTCATTCCAGATTTTCGTTTCTAATTCTCCTTATCTTTTTGAAAGGTTGGCTTCCAAGTGTTCTGAGACTTACATGGGTACTCAAAACTGATTCTGTACTCACTTTCCTTGTGCCCAAAATTATTACATTTGAAATTCAACATCATTCATTAGAGGAGAGAAAGCATTTTGATTTTTGAGAGTAGAGTTTTCAAATATAAAATCCAGATGCTTATTGTATTTTAAATTCATCTCTTTCAACTTTGATCCTTCTACAATCAACAACCTTATGTCTAAAGATGTGAAATTTATAAAAATTACCATAAAATAAATGAGAGTACTTGAAGTTGGAAGGTTCATGAGTTTTTGCATGAAAGTACCTTTGTTGTTTGGTTGGTTGATTCATTCTCCATTGGTGTGGTTCCTTGCGGTAGATGGAGTTATTATTCTAGTGTTGGGCTCCTCTCTCGCTTTCTCTGTTTTTGTATTCATTTATTCTTTCTTAATACATATTTGCATAGCTATGAGGTTCCTCAATCTTGCAGACGTGAAGTTAATCTTTCCCATAGAAGATTCCTATGGTATGGAGTATCCCATGCCTGTTTTGTTTCCCGAAGACCTTTGACTTCTTAGAAACTGATCTAGCTTTATTATTCCTTCTGTAAATTTTTCATTTATGCCTTTCTCAATCTTCATATTTTCAAGGTTCATTCTCAAAGAGATGATCTCTTCGTCGAGAATTTGATGTTTCTCTTCCCATTCATGGATCAAATCTTGAATAACTTCTTCCTTTCATTTAGATTTTTCTAATTTGACTTTCAAAGACAAAATTTAATATTTTCATGTTTTTGAGATTGTTTCCTTTTTTACCTTGAAAAGCTCTTGTATTATATGCTTTTTCTCTTCTTCTAGTTTCTCACATGTTCCTTGTTTTTCTTCTAGTAGAAAGGCTAAACTATATTTTATTTTAATGGCTTCTTCGAGTTTTTTCTTTTTGAAAAACAAGCTGCTCATTGTCAGAGTTGTACATACCTTCTTTAGAACGTTGTAGTTGTCCTTGTAGTTTCTTGTTATTTCTCCTTGCCTTCTTTAACTCATCATGAGCACTAATGAGTTCCCCTTCAAAATCAACTACTCCTACTTCTTCTTCTTCCTCTTCAGAGTCAATAATATTTTGTTTCTTGGAGTATACTCCAAATTCCATAAGTAAATGCTTATCTAAATCATCTTCTGAAGAGTTTTCATTGTCTGACTCTAGTGTTGAACTATCCTCTTTAGAGTAGAGCCCCTTTTTCTTTTAGAACTTCTTTTTTTGATGTTTTTGAGATTTGTTTCTGAATTTATCATCTTATTTTTTTGTCCTTTCTTTGTAAGGGAACTTGGACAAAAAAATTCCAACTCTCCCACAGTCAAAGCATTTGAAGGGAAACTTCCCTTTATATTTTCTTGAGCCATGCTTCAATTCCTATCAAATTGATCCAATTCCCGATCAGATTCACAATTGGAGCAATCTTCATGATCTTTGTGCTCCTTGACCTTCTTGGACACTTTGAACGCTACCTCCTTGGGTTCATACATCTCTCTTCTTACTCTCATCTCATAGGTTGTGAGAGTACCAAGAAACTGGTCCATCTTGAGATTCTTTAAATTAGACATTTCTTAAATAGCATAGACTTTGGCATTAAATATCATGGGTAGGGATATTAAGACCTTTAAACAATCATATCTTCCTTGACTTCTTCACTAATTCCTCCAATCATATTGGTTACTTCATCAACTCTGAGGAAGTATTCTGTTATGCTTTCTTCTTCACTTGATTTTAAGATTTAAAACCTCATTCTGAAGGTTTGAATTTTGGCTTGATTGACTTTGTCATCTACTTCATGACTCTCATTGAGCTTCACCCACTCTTCCTTGGAAAACTTACAATGAATAACCTTTACGATTTCACATTTTCTAAGGCCAAGAGAATGACATTCATGATTTAGCATTATTTCCATATAGTTATTTACCATCTGCATCAGTGGGAGGGACATCAGGGACATCATAATCTATTATTACAGAGCTCGAAAAATATACTCCTAAAGACATAACATAGGCTTCCATCCTAAATTTCCAAAAGGCATAGTTTGTCCCATCAAAGACTATTATCTTGCTTGAGTAAGCATCTTGAATCTCTTGCCTAGACATAATTCCTTATCGATCTACCTTCCAACAGTTAGGTTGTTCTTGAAAGAACCTGGCTTTCAGACCAACTGTTGGAATAATGAATTACTGAAAGGGGGGTGAATCAATAATAGTGAAGTTCTTTCAATTTAAAGTCTTTAACTCTTTTCACTATGGTTAGTTACTTGTGAGAGATTTAATTCGCAATACAAATGATCAACAATATATGACATTCACATGTACATACAATTCATCACATGATCATAATACACATATTGACACAGGTTTTTTTACATGGAAACATAAAGGGAAAAAACCACCAATATGTTTGTTATTATGATGTAAATTAAGCACCTACTTAATTACATAAAAAAAAAAAAATTTGAGCACCCACTCGCAGGAGGCACCAATATCTTATGAATGCAGGCCACCACCTTCTCTAACCACTGTTCTACCTTTCATACAATTTTCAAACTAAAAACATAGGATATTACATATATAGAGATACAAATTTGATTCATTATAGTATCATACTTTTTCTCTTGGCCTTCTATGCTTCCACAAGAACTCTCAGCCTCACATAGTAGTACTAGACCACTCTACCTCTTTTCTTTGAACTTTGCTCCTTGCTGCTCCTTTAGCTCTTAATCACAACTCTCTACAACACTTTGCCTCAATTCATCACTTGGCCCATTTTCTCAACATTTGCATGCTCCAACACACTCTCTTCATCTCACACAACAATATTGTATCCCCCACTTTGCTCAATTGTGCTCCTGTGTTTTGTTCCTCGGTTGCACACTAGTTGATGTTGCCTCTGTTTCCATCCACACTTCCTGGGAGTGTACTCTTCAACATAGTTCTCCACTATGTTGTTTCATTTAACTTGGCCAATGCTCCTATATTAAATAATGGGAATGGGCTCCTAAGAATTTCTCCACATTGAGAATTAATCCTCAGTCAAACAACGCAATCCAACTAGGCTCCCCATGCTAATTAATTTTCGATAGAGCTTGAAAGGTACATTAGCATGGATTCTATGTTCTTCATTTAATTCACAGATGCGTGCACAAAAGATCATAGGAAGCTTTATTTCAACTCAAGATAGACCTGAATCTCTTCTCTACAAATCCTAGTCCTCGCTTCCTTGACCTGACGATCTCTATCATCACCATTTCTCCCGGGACACCAACTCTTCTGCACATATTTACTCTAATGCCAACTCGTACATACACATACACATCTATGTTGCAATATTGAAGCCCAAAATCTCGTAACACTACACCACAATGCAATTTCAGAGCCCAAACATTTCGTAACTTTATTATTAAAATGTTATGATATCATGAAATCCTTACTGACCTTTAGCCCCCTTCATTTAGCAACTTCTTTTTTTTCCTCCATAGGACTTGGTGCTATGACCAATGACACAGCACTTAGGTGCTAAGGCCTTCAGGCTCCTTTTAGGGGCCTATATCCTTGTGTATTTTCTCTCACTATTGGTTCTTTTGGCTTACGCCAACACATTGGAAGTTGTTGGTATCGTAACTTTTTCAAAAAGAAAATTACAATGGAGTTCTGAAATCACCGTCCTCTGATATTCTCCATAGCACTAAAATGTTAATATTTCTCTACACCCTTGGTTCTTTGGATCTCCACGACCAAACAACAATCCACATCAGAAGCCCCACATATCGTAACTTTCTCCAAAATTCATTTAACACAAAGTTCAGAAATATCTAACCTTCGACATGCTCCATAGGAATTAGATGCTAAGCCTATCTCTATGCCCTTGTTTCTATTAGTTTCCTCAACCATGCCTCGAACACATCAGAGCCCCTTGCATCATAACTTTTTCAAATATCATTTTCACAAGAGTTACAATATCTCTCACTTTTGATATACCAACCTCCGAGATGATTTCATGTTGATGTCATCATATCCACGTGGTGCCTCCTTAGTGCTGACATTTGTCACATGAATTTTCCCCATTAGGTCTCCCAAAATGTTGAATTTGACTACCATGTGTCCTCTACACAAACATGTCATGCTAACATCATCTTCCACTGTCAACTCCTCAAGGCCAATCACCTGTTTCCATATGTCCTATCAGAGGAGAGATAAATGGTCCCTCGTTCTTTGTTTGCAGCAAATTTCCTTTGTAACTCCTATTCCTCACAACCCTCGATGCTTTCAAAAGAAATCAATTATTAAGAACTTACGAGATTTTGATCTCCTAAACGTCGAAATTCGCTTGCTTCGAGGTTCCCATATGCTGCCTGCTTAAAGGTTCCGATATGCTTCCTGCTCATTCCTTCCAATATCGGGTCCTGATGTTATGCCTGCTCCAATATTCCAATTTTGCTTGCTTCCCTGGTTTTGAGGTCCCAAAATTCGGGGTTTGAAATTCAACCCTTCTACCCTGGTACCGAATCAGAACTTTCTTAGAAGGGAATTACATTGAGGTTATGAAATTCTGAGGTCCCAAGGTTCTGAGCCATCTTATGTTCTAAGTTTCTGCCACCATCTCGTTTGAGTTTGGCATTACTTCCAACTTTGATTATACATCAAGACTCCTCCAATCACCTTTTAACTATGCTTTCATGGACTTATGTCACTAGAATTTGACTGGGAATAAATCTTTATCCAAGAGCCCATTTACATACTTCCACATATCGTTGGAAATCTCTTTCAGGGATATTTCTAGTGGAGAAAGTCTGATGTAGTATTTGAGCCCATTTACTACTTGGAAAATGGATGAAAACTCCTTTCCTAGACTTTTCCTCAATGCTAGTATGGTTGACATCAATTCGAACATACCAAGTTCCACCAATCAATCAGAAAATGCCAATTGTCAAACAAGTTCAACATGTTAAGTGATTGGAATATTACTTGGTTTTCTTTCTCCCTCCATAAATTGTAAAGAGAATTTATGAGTTTTTGATTCTGCATGGCCATTTAGACCACAAACTTCAAGAGTGATATTTCCCTCTTTTGCAAATGGAGTGCCTCATTTAAATTTAACATGCCAAGAACATTTTATCTGTTTGTTACCTTTACAATCATTTACAACATAATCCTATGGAAATATCGTCTTCCATTTAGATTTGAATATTATTTTGCATTTATTTAATGATTTTTATCTTTCAACAAGTTCTACACTATCTAATTCATCATCTTCACGTAAATGAGCACTAACTTCATTTACTTGGGTGATTAGAAGGATATGGGAGACCAAATGCATCAAGAATTAACATTTGTTGTTTACCCTTCTTAAGGTGACCAATAGGAGACATTTTTTAATATTTACACATATTCAATCAATAAAACAAAGTTACTGATAAAACTATGACTATTACCTCAAAATGAGAACGCTAGTAAAAAATCCCCCACAAAAATGAAAAAAATAGCTTGAAAACGAAAAGTGTTGATGTTGCATCACCACCTTTTTTTCGAGGTAAATTCTCAACATTTTTTTAAAATGATAGTAAAAGGCAATAAAAGCCAATTTTTTTGGTGCAACAAACACCTTGAAAGCGAAAAGTGTTGATGATGGAATAATGTCTTTTTTCTTTGGGGTAAATTTTCAACAAATGGTGTTAAATATAAAATATCATGACTCTGAAAAACCTTAAAATTCCAACAATTTTCAGGCATGGCATTAAAGATAAAATATTATGTCTCTGAAAAGCCTTAAAATTCCAACAATTTTCAGCCATGACATTAAAGATAAAATACTTATAATTGTTTTCAACCATAGGATTAGATAAAATATGACAATTTTTCAACCATCACAATAGGAAAAATTATATGACTAAAAAAAAAATTAAACACGAACACCTGAATGAAAGAATCATTATACCAAGAGTAATTTCTTTTTTAATGCTAAAAGTATAGCCATTTTAAAATATTAGAATTTAACCTAAGATAACTTGACATATCACAACAAAAATTTAAAAATCAACCATCAAATTGACACATAGTGTAGGCAAACATGACCTATTGCAATGAAAGTTTAAAAATCAACCATGAAATTGACACACTATAGGGGTAGACTTGATCCATTATAACGAAAAATTTAAAATCAACTATCAAATTGACACATAATGGGGTCGGGTGTAGAAATTTGGTGATAGAATTGTAACTTCTCAAGAAAATTAATCTAAATCAAGAGACATAATTCTATTATACTGCTCTGTGGAGATTAATTCACAATTTAGAATAATATTTGCAAACATGCATCATCAAATATCCAAGCAAAAAGATGATTCTACTGGAAATAGACTGTTAAAAACCCCTTTTCCTGCTTGCATTATTCTAAGGAATAGAGATGTATTATAATTTCTAGCTCAATCTGAGCTCAACCTACAAGTGAATAACCTATCTATATGCATACACTCATGTTAACTGCATAAGTGCAGCCTTCCGTACTCACACTACTTCCTATATTTGCGCTGCTACCTGCACTCGCTCCTATTTCCTTGCACGATTATTGAGGAAATAGGCTCCTATTCCTTAGGAATTTCCTCCAAATTGATTGTGCAATTGTCAAGGATTGATCACTTTACCAATAATCTAAAATGTACACTCAATCTAGTATGTAATTAATTGCACATTGCCTTGGAATCTCCACCACAATTGAGAAGTTCAAATTCCTTGCATGCATGAGCTATTTTAGGATGATTGATCAGTTAACTGGATGATCACTAAGATTGTTATCTCACTACACAACTGATCTTCCACTAGTTCCTCCAAGAATTAGAAGTAGTTTCATTGAAAACAACTTCAAATAACTAGCCTTGATTTCTCCAAATTGACAACCACACATGCTTAAGTCAACTCCAATTCCTCTAACTCAAATTTTCTAAGTTAAATGAGTGACACGAGCCATGTCACCTCAGTTAATTGCCTCCAAGTTGTTTGTGGATGTGGAGATCTTGAATTTTCTCAATTTGATGAAGGCAAAGTCAAATTGAGCCTTTCTTGCTACACTTCTCGACACCCCCTCTTAGCAAGAAATGGATTATAAACCACCCCTATAATGTACATATGGATTGTACTGTAACACTACCTCTCACTATTGTTTATGCTATTGCGGCAACCGCAAATGAGAAACATAATTAAAAAAAAAACCTAAATTAACTGTGTATGTAACTGTCAAGTGGGAAAACTATGTTGTTGTTAACTCTTCTACTGAGCCTTTAGATTGCAACTCCTCAATAATTCACTTAGACTGATCCTTGTGTTACTGAATACTATGGGCCCACATAGCAAGGTAATGATCCATGAGGAGAACACTTCAATGGACAGTGCCCAATTCTTGGCAACGCTGGGTTAAGGCTCGCCACCCCACCTCACTTCTAGAGTTATAATTGCATGCATGGTGAAATATGTTCTACTCATATTTTTGTTGCAACCTCTCTATTGTTTCTTCCATGCTACTGCTATAAATACTACAATAATGAGTCTTATCTCCCCAGATCCTAATGTACTAGCTTCCACATGAATGCTCCCTCTAAAATTAGACTTCCTATGAGTCTCGATCTCTATATGGGAAATCTCTCTACTCCTTAATCTACCAATATCAATTATCACATCTCCTTTTTGTGTCACTAAACATTGGCTCACTACCCACTAACAACCTTCTCGCTCCATTAAAAAAAATTGTGCATAAGGTGTTCTAGATCTTCCCTGAGCTCAGGCTCCATCAATCTGCCTTCTGACACTCCATGGCTCCTTTCATGTATACTTTACTTGAGGTCTTCAATTCGTTGCATATTGGATATGAAATTAACTATTCACAACTACATTTATAAATAGTGCTAAGCATTCTAGATCTTCCATCTCTATGACATATGAGCTGCTATTGTCACTCTTCTTAAGGCTTTCATATCTGCCCACATACAATCACTCCTTGGCTGATCTGCAACTTCTGCAATGAGCCATCTTATCTTTGTTTTGTCAAACAACAAACCAGTCAACTAGAGCAGCAAAACCATCCTATTTGACTACTCTTGGCTGCTCCAAAAGTCAATCCTTAGGGTACCAAAATAAAACTCACTTTTTGTGATAATTCTGCCACTTGTCCACAATACATAGGGCAACTAGACAACCACTAACATGCATCAAACACACAATACATAGGTTGAATACTTATTCTAATGTGAATATTTCTCTGATACCATGTAGAAATTTGGTGATAGAATTGCAACTACTCAACAAATTTAATCTAAATCAAGAGACAAAATTCTACTCTACTACTCTGCAGAAATTAATTCACAATTTAGAACAATATTTGCAAACATGCATCATCAAATACATAGGCATACAAATATTTCTAGGGGAAAGAAACTGCTAAAAATCCCTTTGTTTTCTTGCATTAATCTAATGAATAGAGATGTATTACAATTGCTAGCTCAATCTAAGCTGAACCTGTAAGTGAATAACCTATCTCTTTGTCTGAACCCGCGTTGCCTATACTCGCATAGTTATATGGATTCGAACTGTTTCCTATACTCGCACGGTTTCCTACACTCGCTCCTATTTCCTTGTGCAACTCCTAAGGAAATATGCTCCTATTTTTTAGGAATTTCCTCCAAATTGATTGCACAATTCCAAAGGATTGATCACCTGACCAATACTCTAAATTGTACACTCAATCTAGCATATAACTAATTGTACATTGCCTTAGAATATCCACCACGACTGAGCAATTAAAATTCCTTGCATGCATGAGTTATTTTGGGTTGATTGATTAGTTAACTAGATGATCGTTGAGTTAGACTGTTGTCCCACTGCACAAATAACTTTCCACTAGTTCCTCCAATAGTTAGGACTAGTTTAGCTAAAAACAACTTGAAATAACTGACATTGATTACTCTAAACTAGCAATAACACAATCTTAACTGAACTCCAACTCCTTTAACTCAAATTTACTATGCTAGATGAGTGACAAGAGCCATGTCACCTTAGTTAACTTCCTCTAAGCTGTATGTTGATGTGGAAATTCGAATTTTCTCAATTTGACCAAAGAAAAGTCAAATTGAGCCTTTTCTACTACACTTCTTAACATGTTGCTAGTGGAGGATCTTCGTGCAAAAAAATAAAATAAAACAAAATAAT
>APFE030172475.1:28733-40656 GCA_000404065.3 Pinus taeda
ACATCCTACAAAATATTAATGTTATTATTATTTTAGAACTTTGGAAAGAAAATTAAAAAAATTCATTTAAAAAAGATATTGTAAAAAAAACAAATAAAACATGTTTGGAAAATCCTTGAAAACAAGCACCTTGGGAAGAAAAACATGAATAGGAATAATAATTTGAAAAATAGTTAAATAATAAATATTTCAAAAAAAAATTGTATAGTTAAGACATCAAATTTAAAGTGTCAAAAATATTAAAAAAAATTAAAAATCAACATGAAAATCAAAACATTTAAAAAAAATTATCAACACTCAGTACATATATTAAAGTGTCAAAGATAATCTCTCTAAAAAAAGAGTTGAAGCATGACACTTTGTAGCATGAGCATGAAAATCAATGAAGTTCTAAATTTGAAATGTCAAAAATATGTTACAAATATAAAAGTGTATTATGAATCAATATTTTTCAAAATCACATTAATTTTTTGCTACATCAAAAAAGGGTAATTCTTAAAACCTTGTTGTTGAAGGTATCGATAGATTGTTGCGTACCAGGCTCTGGGAGCCTGTTTGATTCCATATAAGGCCTTTTTCAATTTGCACACAAACTCTTCATTTTTGGTGAGCGTGAATCCTTCTAGCTGCTCAATATAAACTTCCTCTTCCAAATCTCCATTGAGAAATTCCGACTTCAGATCCATATGATATACCTTGATGTTTTTATGACTGGAAAAGGCAAGAAACATTCTGATAGCATCCAGTCTAGATATTGGTTCAAGGTTTCCTCAAAATCTATCCCTTCTATCTGGGAATACCCTTTGCAAACTAATCGAGCCTTGTTCCTAATGACTCGACCATGCTCATCTAGCTTATTTATGAAGACCCATTTTGTACCTATGAAATGTTTCTCTTTGGGTTTTGGAACAAGTTCCCAAGTTTCATTCTTCTCAATTTGGTTAAGTTATTTATTCATATCTCTCACCCAAAACTTGTCCTCACTTTCATGAATGAGATTTTTAGGCTCGACCTGAGATAGTAGAGCAACATTTGCACAACTTGAACTACCAAAAAATTTCCTCCTAGTCTAAACACCAAATCTTTGATCTCCAAGAATTAGACTCTCAGGTTGTTCTTTCTCTACATACCTGGAAGGTGTTTTGGGCCTTGGAGTCATACTCATTTCCACATCTTCATTATTTGAATCTGTTTCATCTTGATCTAAGGGCATGATGTATGAACTCACTTCTCCATCTGAGTTCATGTTTCCTTTGGAGGAATCAAGTTGTGAAGCTTTTTCATCTATTAATACATCAATGCAATCCTCAACCTTTTTTGTTCGTTTGTTGTATCACTTTTATCCTTTACTTTGATCAGAGTAATTGAGTAATATACCCTCATCAGCGTGTGAATCAAACTTTTCAGGATTTTTATCATTCCTTTTGATAAATAATTTTCTCCCAAACACCTTGTAGTGTTTAACTGATGCAGGTCTCCTCTTACACAACTCATAGGGAGTTTTATCACTATTATGCCTGAGTTACGTTTTGTTTGATAGGTACACTATTGCTTGTGCTTCTTCTCCCCAGAATATGTGAGGTACATCTACTTCATCCATCATAGCTCGGGCCATTCCCTAGATTGTTTTGTTCTTTATCTCTACTACTCCATCTTGTTGTGGAGTTCTAGCCATAGAACACTGCCTCCTTATGCCATGCTCTTCACATAATTCTTCAAATTCTCTTGAAGTGTATTCTCCTTCTCTATCTAATTTTAAGCATTTGATCCTGGGATATTTCTAATTTTCTACTAGAGCTTTAAAATTTTTTAAATTTTTGAACGCTTCTAATTTTTCCTTTAAGAGAACTATCCAAGTGGCTTGGGTAAAATCATTAAAAAACAACATAAAACACCTTTCTCCTCTTGGGCCTTTTTCTCTAGTTGGGAAGCACATATTTGTGTGAATTAGCTCTAGTGTTATATATGAAGAGAACTCGTTTGCCTTGAAATGATTCCTAGTCTTGTTACCAAATTGACATGACTTGCAAATTAAATTATTAGACCATGACAATCTTGGAAAACCTCTCACAACTCACAACTTGTTGACTCTTATTAGACTATCAAAATTCATATGACCAAGTCTCTTGTTCCATAACTAGGCTTCACTCTAATTTCTCAAATAGAAACTTACTATGGAGTCATCAAACACACATACATTATTGTGAGTTCCAACTACTTTGCCCACCATCTCTCCATTTTCTTCATTTTGGATCTCACCGTCCTTGGATCGAAAGGCCACATTAAGGTCATTATCACCTGAATTCTTACACTTTGAAAATTATTCTTGAGTCCTACATATAGCACATTTTGGGCTTTAGCCTTTTCATCAAGGCTGACTATGCCCTTACCCTTAATTCTTGTTCAGGCATTGTTGTCGAAAGTGACATTGTTCCCTCTATATTTTTATTTTAGCACAAGAAATTTTCTCTTATCCCCAATCATGGTCTTAGAGCAACCATTATCCACATACCATTTGTTTTCTTAATTATGTGTTGATAGAGTAAGTCCACATTCCATGCTCTTTCCAGATTTTCATTTCCAATTCTCCTTATCTTTTTGAAAGGTTGGCTGCCAAGTGTTCTGAGACTTACATGGGTACTCAAAACTGATTCTGTACTCACTTTCCTTGTGCCCAAGATTATTACATTTGAAATTCAACATCATTCATTAGAGGAGAGAAGGCATTTTGATTTTTGAGAGTAGAGTTTTCAAATCTAAAATTTAGATGCTTATTGTATTTGAAATTCATCTCTTTCAACTTTGATCCTTCTACAATCAACAACCTTCTGTCTAAATATGTGAAATTTATAAAAATTACCATAAAATAAATGAGAGTACTTGAAGTTGGAAGGTTCATGAGTTTTTGCATGAAAGTACCTTTGTTGTTTGGTTGGTTGATTCATTCTCCATTGGTGTGGTTCCTTGAGGTAGATGGAGTTATTATTCTAGTGTTGGGCTCCTCTCTCACTCGCTCTGTTTTTGTATTCATTTATTTTTTCTTAATACATATTTGCATAGCTATGAGGTTCCTCATTCTTGCAGACGTGAAGTTAATCTTTCCCATACAAGATTCCTGTGGTATGGAGTATCCCATGCCTGTTTTGTTTCCCGAAGACCTTTGACTTCTTAGAATCTGATCTAGCTTTATTATTCCTTTTGTAAATTTTTCATTTATGCCTTTCTCAATCTTCATATTTTCAAGGTTCATTCTCAAAGAGACGATCTCTTCCTCGAGAATTTGACGGTTCTCTTCCCATTCATGGATCAAATCTTTAAGAACTTCTTCCTTTCATTTGGATTTTTCTAATTTGACTTTCAAAGAAAAAATTTAATATTTGCATGTTTTTTAGATTGTTTCCTTCTTTACCTTGAAAAACTCTTGTATTATATGCTTGTTCTCTTCTTCTAGTTTCTCACATGTTCCTTGTTTTTCTTCTAGTAGAAAGGCTAAACTATATTTTCTTTTAATGGCTTCTTGGAGCTTTTTCTTTTTGAAAAACAAGCTTATCATTGTCAGAGTTGTACATACCTTCTTTAGAACGTTATAGTTGTCCTTTTAGTTGCTTGTTATTTCTCCTTGCCTTCTTTAACTCATCATGAGCACTAATGAGTTCCCCTTCAAAATCCACTACTCCTACTTCTTCTTCTTCCTCTTCAGAGTCAATAATATTTTGATTCTTGGAGTATACTCCAAATTCCATAAGTAAATGCTTATCTAAATCATCTTCTGAAGAGTTTTCGTTGTCTGACTCTAGTGTTGAACTATCCTCTTTAGAGTAGAGCCCCTTTTTCTTTTAGAACTTATTTTTTTGATGTTTCAAAGATTTGTTTATGAATTTATGATCATCTTATTTTTTTGTCCTTTCTTTGTAAGGGAACTTGGACAAAAAAAATTCCAACTCTCCCACAGTCAAAGAATTTGAAAGGAAACTTCCCTTTATATTTTCTTGAGCCATGCTTCAATTCCTAGTAAATTGATCCAATTCCCGATCAGATTCACAACTGGAGCAATCTTCATGATATTTGTGCTCCTTGACCTTCTTGGACACTTTGAACGCTGCCTCCTTGGGTTCATACATCTCTCTTCTTACTCTCATCTCATAGGTTGTGAGAGTACCAAGAAACTAGCCCATCTTGAGATTCTTTAGATTAGAAATTTCTTAAATAGCATAGACTTTGGCATTAAATATCATGGGTAGGGATATTAAGAACTTTAAACAATCATATCTTCCTTGACTTCTTCACTAATTCCTCCAATCACATTGGTTACTTCATCAACTTTGAGGAAGTATTCTGTTATGCTTTCTTCTTCACTTGATTTTAAGATTTAAAACCTCGTTCTGAAGGTTTGAATTTTGGCTTGATTGACTTTGTCATCTACTTCATGACTCTCATTGAGCTTCACCCACACTTCCTTGGCAAACTTACAATGAATAACCTTTACGATTTCATATTTTCTAAGGCCAAATAGAATGACATTCATAGATTTAGCATTATTTCCATACAATTTTTTACCATTTGCATTAGTGGGAGGGACATCAGGGACATCTTAATCTATTATTACAGAGCTCGAAACATCTACTCCTAAAGACATAACATAGGCTTCCATCCTAAATTTCCAAAAGGCATAGTTTGTCCCATCAAAGACTATTATCTTGCTTGAGTAAGCATCTTGACTCTCTTGCCTAGACATAATTCCTTATCGATCTACCTTCTAGCAGTTAGATTGTTCTTGAAAGAACCTGGATTTGAGACCAACTGTTGGAATAATGAATTACTGAAAGGGGGGTGAATCAATAATAGTGAAGTTCTTTCAATTTTAAGTCTTTAACTCTTTTCACTACGGTTAGTTACTTGTGAGAAATTTAATTCACAATACAAATGATCAACAATATATGACATTCACATGTACATACAATTCATCACATGATCATAATACACATATTGACACAGGCTTTTTTACATGGAAACATAAAGGGAAAAAACCACCAATATGTTTGTTATTATGATGTAAATTAAGCACCTACTTAATTACATAAAAAAAAAAAAATTTGAGCACCCACTCGCAGGAGGCACCAATATCTTATGAATGCAGGCCACCACCTTCTCTAACCACTGTTCTACCTTTCATACAATTTTCAAACTAAAAACATAGGATATTACATATATAGAGATACAAATTTGATTCATTATAGTATCATACTTTTTCTCTTGGCCTTCTATGCTTCCACAAGAACTCTCAGCCTCACATAGTAGTACTAGACCACTCTACCTCTTTTCTTTGAACTTTGCTCCTTGCTGCTCCTTTAGCTCTTAATCACAACTCTCTACAACACTTTGCCTCAATTCATCACTTGGCCCATTTTCTCAACATTTTCATGCTCCAATACACTCTCTTCATCTCGCACAACAATATTGTATCCCCCACATTGCTCAATTGTGCTCCAGTGTTTTGTTCCTCGGTTGCACACTAGTCGATGTTGCCTCTGTTTCCATCCACACTACCTAAGAGTGTACTCTTCAACATAGTTCTCCACTATGTTGTTTCATTTAACTTGGCCAATGCTCCTGTATTAAATAATGGGAATGGGCTCCTATGCATTTCTCCACACTGAGAATTAATCCTCAGTCAAACGACGCAATCCAACTAGGCTCCCCATGCTAATTAATTTTCAATAGAGCTTGAAAGGTACATTAGCATGGATTCTATGTTCTTCATTTAATTCACTAAGGTGTGCACAAAAGATCAGAGGAAGCTTTATTTCAACTCAAGATAGACCTAAATCTCTTTGCAAATCCTAGTCCTCGCTTCCTTGACCCGGCGATCTCTATCATCACTATTGCTCCCAGGACACCAACTCTTCTGCACACATTTACTCTAATGCCAACTCGTACATACACATACACATCTATGCTGCAATATCAAAGCCCAAAATCTCGTAACACTACACCACAATGCAATTTCAGAGCCCAAACATTTTGTAACTTTATTATTAAAATGTTATGATATCATGAAATCCTTACTGACCTTTAGCCCCCTTCATTTAGCCCCTTCTTTTTTTCCTCCATAGGACTTGGTGCTATGATCAATGACATAGCACTTAGGTGCTAAGGCCTTCAAGCTCCTTTTAGGGGCCTATATCCTTGTGTATTTTCTCTCACTATTGGTTCTTTTGGCTTATGCCAACACATTGGAAGCCGTTGGTATCGTAACTTTTTCAAAAAGAAAATTACAATGGAGTTCTGAAATCATCGTCCTCTAATATTCTCCATAGCACTAAAATGTTAATATTTCTCTACACCCTTGGTTCTTTGGATCTCCACAACCAAACAACAATCCACATCAGAAGCCCCACATATCGTAACTTTCTCCAAAATTCATTTAACGCAAAGTTCTGAAATATCCAACCTTCGACATGCTCCATAGGAATTAGGTGCTAAGCCTATCTCTATGCCCTTGTTTCTATTAGTTTCCTCCACCATGCCTCGAACACATCAAAGCCCCTTTCATCATAACTTTTTCAAATATCATTTTCACAAGAGTTACAAGATCTCTCACTTTTGATATACCAACCTCTAAGATGATTTCATGTTGATGTCATCATATCCATGTGGTGCCTCCTTAGTGGTGACATTTGTCACATGGATTTTCCCCATTAGGCCTCCCACAATGTTGAATTTGACTACCACGTGTCCTCTACACAAACATGTCATGCTAACATCATCTTCCATTGTCAACTCCTCAAGGCCAATCACCTGTTTCCATATGTCCTATCAGAGGAGAGAAAAATGGTCCCTCATTCTTTGTTTTGCAACAAATTTCCTTTGTAATTCCTATTCCTCACAACCCTTGATGCTTTCAAAAGAAATCAATTATTAAGAACTTACGATATTTTGATCTCCTAAATGTCGAAATTTGCTTGCTCCGAGGTTCCCATATGCTGCCTGCTTAAAGCTTCTGATATGCTTCCTGCTCATTCCTTCCAATATCGGGTCCTGATGTTATGCCTGCTCCAATATTCCAATTTTGCTTGCTTCCCTGGCTTTGAGGTCCCAAAATTCGGGGTCTGAAATTCAACCCTTCTATCCTGGTACCAGATCAGAACTTTCTTAGAAGGGAATTACATTGAGGTTACGAAATTCTGAGGTCCCAAGGTTCTGAGCCATCTTCTGTTCTGAGTTTCTGCCACCATCTCGTTTGAGTTTGGCATTACTTCCAACTTTGATTATACACCAACACTCCTCCAATCACCTTTTAACTATGCTTTCATGGACTTATGTCACTAGACTTTGACTGGGAATAAATCTTTATCCAAGAGCCCATTTACATACTTCCACATATCGTTGGAAATCTCTTTCAGGGAACTTTCTAGTGGAGAAAGTTTGATGTAGTATTTGAGCCCATTTACTACTTGGAAAATGGATGAAAATTCCTTTCCTAGACTTTTCCTCAATTCTAGTGTGGTTGACATCACTTCGAACATACCAAGTTCCACCAATCAATCAGAAAATGCCAATTGTCAAACAAGTTCAACATGTTAAGTGATTGGAATATTACTTGGTTTTCTTTCTCCCTCCATAAATTGTAAAGAGAATTTATGAGTTTTTGATTCTGCATGGCCATTTAGACCACAAACTTCAAGAGTGGTATTTCCCTCTTTTGCAAATGGAGTGCCTCATTTAAATTTAACACACCAAGAACATTTTATCTGTTTGTTACCTTTACAATCATTTACAACATAATCCTATGGAAATATCGTCTTCCATTTAGATTTGAATATTATTTTTCATTTATTTAATTATTTTTATCTTTCAACAAGTTCTACACTATCTAATTCATCATCTTGAGCACTAACTTCATTTACTTGGTTGATTAGAAGGATGTGGGAGACCAAATGCATCAAGAATTAACATTTGTTGTTTACCCTTCTTATGGTGACCAATACGAGACATTTTTTAATATTTACACATATTCAATCAATAAAAACAAAGTTACTGATAAAACTAGGACTATTACCTCAAAATGAGAATGCTAGTAAAAAATCCCCCACAAAAATGAAAAAAATAGCTTGAAAACAAAAAGTGTTGATGTTGCATCAGCACCTTTTTTTCGAGGTAAATTTTCAACATTTTTTAAAAATGATAGTAAAAGGCAATAAAAGCCAATTTTTTTGGTGCAACAAACACCTTGAAAGCGAAAAGTGTTGATGATGGAATAATGTCTTTTTTCTTTGGGGTAAATTTTCAACAAATGGTGTTAAATAAAAAATATCATGACTCCGAAAAACCTTAAAATTCCAACAATTTCCAGGCATGGCATTAAAGATAAAATATTATGTCTCTGAAAAGCCTTAAAATTCCAACAATTTTCAGCCATGACGTTAAAGATAAAATACTTATAACTGTTTTCAACCATAGGATTAAAGATAAAATATGACAATTTTTCAACCATCACAATAAGAAAAATTATATGACTAAAAAAAAAATTAAACACGAACACCTGAATGAAAGAATCATTATACCAAGAGTAATTTCTTTTTTAATGCTAAAAGTATAGCCATTTTAAAATATTAGAATTTAACCTAAGATAACTTGACATATCACAACAAAAATTTAAAAATCAACCATCAAATTGACACATAGTGTA
This sequence comes from Pinus taeda, assembly GCA_000404065.3. Lineage (NCBI taxonomy): Eukaryota > Viridiplantae > Streptophyta > Pinopsida > Pinales > Pinaceae > Pinus > Pinus taeda. Next base: position 37,423 of record APFE030172475.1, read on the forward strand.
GGCAAACATGACCTATTGCAATGAAAGTTTAAAAATCAACCATGAAATTGACACACTATAGGGGTAGACTTGATCCATTATAACAAAAAATTTAAAATCAACTATCAAATTGACACATAATGGGGTCGGGTGTAGAAATTTGGTGATAGAATTGTAACTGCTCAAGAAATTTAATCTAAATCAAGAGACATAATTCTGCTATACTGCTCTGTGGAGATTAATTCACAATTTAGAATAATATTTGCAAATATGCATCATCAAATATACAAGTACAAAGATGATTCTACTGGAAATAAACTGTTAAAAACCCCTTTTCCTGCTTGCATTATTATGAGGAATAGAGATGTATTATAATTTCTAGCTCAATCTGAGCTCAACCTACAAGTGAATAACCTATCTATATGCATACACTCATGTTGTCTACATAAGTGCATCCTTCCATACTCACACTACTTCCTATATCCGCGCTGCTACCTACACTCGCTCCTATTTCCTTGCAAAATTATTGAGGAAATAGGCTCCTATTCTTTAGGAATTTCCTCCAAATTGATTGTGCAATTGTCAAGGATTGATCACTTTACCAATAATCTAAAATCTACACTCAATCTAGTATGTAATTAATTGCACATTGCCTTGGAATCTCCACCACAATTGAGAAACTCAAATTCCTTGCATGCATGAGCTATTTTAGGATGATTGATCAGTTAACTGGATGATCACTAAGTTAGATTGTTATTTCACTACACAACTGATCTTCCACTAGTTCCTCCAAGAATTAGAAGTAGTTTCATTGAAAACAACTTCAAATAACTAGCCTTGATTGCTCCAAATTAACAACCACACATGCTTAAGTCAACTCCAATTCCTCTAACTCAAATTTGCTAAGTTAAATGAGTGACACGAGCCATGTTACCTCAGTTAATTGCCTCCAAGTTGTCTGCGGATGTGGAGATCTTGAATTTTCTCAATTTGATGAAGGCAAAGTCAAATTCAGCCTTTCTTTCTACACTTCTTAACACCCCCTGTTAGCAAGAAATGGATTATAAACCACCCCTATAATGTACCTATGGATTGTACTATAACACTACCTCTCACTGTTGTTTCTGCTACTGCGGCAACCGCAAACAAAAACATAATTAAAAAAAAAAAAACCTAAATCAACTGTGTATGTAACTGTCAAGTGGGAAAACTATGTTGTTGTTGACTCTTCTACTGAGCCTTTAGATTGCAACTCCTCAATATTTCACTTAGACTGATCCTTGTGTTACTGAATACTGTGGGCCCACATAGCAAGGTAATGATCCATGAGGAGAACACTTCAATGGACACTGCCCAATTCTTGGCAATGCTGGGTTAAGGGTCACCACCCCACCTCACTTCTAGAGTTATAATTGCATGCATGGTGAAATATGATTACTCATATTTTTGTTGCAACCTCTCTATTGTTTCTTCCATGCTACTGCTATAAATACTACAATAATGAGTCTTATCTCCCCAGATCCTAATGTACTAGCTTCCACAGGGATGCTCCCTCTGAAACTAGAATTCCTATGAGTCTCGATCTCTCTATGGGAAATCTCTCTGCTCCTCAATCTACCAATATCAATTATCACATATCCTTTTTGTGTTACTAAACATTGGCTCACTACCCACTAGCAGCCTTCTCGCTCCATTAAAAAAATTTGTTCATAAGGTGTCCTAGATCTGCCCTGAACTCAAGTTCCATGAATCTGCCTTCTGACACTCCATGGCTCCTTTCATGTATACTTTACTTGAGGTCTTCAATTCGTTAAATATTGGATATGAAATTAACTATTCACAACTACGCTTCTAAATAGTGCTAAGCATTCTATATCTTCCCTATCTCTATGACATATGAGCTACTATTGTCACTCTTCTTAAGGCTTTCATATCTACCCACATACAATCACTCCTTGGTTGATCTACAACTTATGCAATGAACCATCTTATCTTTGTTTTGTCAAACAACAAACCAGTCAACTAGAGCAGCAAAACCATCCCAGTTGATTACTCTTGGCTGCTCCAAAAGTCAATCCTTAGGGTACCAAAATAAAACTCACTTCTTGTGATAATTCTGCCACTTGCCCACAATACATAGGGCAACTAGACAACCACTAACATGCATCAAACACACAATACATAGGTTGAATACTTATTCTAATGTGAATCTTTCTCTGATACCATGTAGAAATTTGGTGATAGAATTGCAACTGCTCAACAAATTTAATCTAAATCAAGAGACAAAATTCTACTCTACTACTCCGCAGAAATTAATTCACAATTTAGAACAATATTTGCAAACATGCATCATCAAATACATAGGCATACAGATATTTCTAGGGGAAAGAAACTGCTAAAAATCCCTTTGTTTGCTCGCATTAATCTAATGAATAGAGATGTATTACAATTTCTAGCTCAATCTAAGCTGAACCCGCAAGTGAATAACCTATCTCTTTGTCTGAACCCACGTTGCCTATACTCACATAGTTATATGGATTCGCATTGTTTCCTATACTCGCACGGCTTCCTACACTCGCTCCTATTTCCTTGTGCAACTCCTAAGGAAATATGCTCCTATTCTTTAGGAATTTCCTCCAAATTGATTGCACAATTCCAAGGGATTGATCACCTGACCAATACTCTAAATTGTATACTCAATGTAGCATATAACTAATTGTACATTGCCTTAGAATATCCACCACAACTGAGCAATTAAAATTCCTTGCATGCATGAGTTATTTTAGGTTGATTGATTAGTTAACTAGATGATCGCTGAGTTAGACTGTTGTCCCACTGCACAAATAACTTTCCACTAGTTCCTCCAATAGTTAGGACTAGTTTAGCTAAAAACAACTTGAAATCACTGACATTGATTACTATAAACTAGCAATAAGACAATCTTAAGAACTCCAACTCCTTTAACTCAAATTTACTAAACTAACTGAGTGACAAGAGCCATGTCACCTTAGTTAACTTCCTCCAAGTTGTATGTTGATGTGGAAATTCAAATTTTCTCAATTTGACCAAAGAAAAGTCAAATTGAGCCTTTTCTACTACACTTCTTAAAATCTGGTTGCTAGTGGAGGATCTCCGTGCAAAAAAATAAAATAAAACAAAATAATAAATAAGTAGATAAATAAATAAAAATGAAAAATAGGAAACAAAACAATAATTGAAAATTTGAAAAAAATTAAAAGTAAAGCAAAATAAAAA
>APFE030172475.1:41373-66875 GCA_000404065.3 Pinus taeda
AAATAATCAATATTTCAAAAACAAAAATTGTATAGTTAAGACATCAAATTTAAAGTGTCAAAAATATTTTAAAAAAATAAAAATCAACATGAAAATCAAAACATTTAAAAAAAATTATCAACACTCAGTACATATATTAAAGTGTCAAAGATAATCTCTCTAAAACAAAAGTTGAAGCATGACACTTTTTAGCATGAGCATGAAAATCAATGAAATTTTAAATTTGAAATGTCAAAAATATGTTACAACTATAAAAGCGTATTATGAAACAATATTTTTCAAAATCACATTAATTTTTTGCTACATCAAAAAAGGGTAATCCCTAAAATTCCGTTAGGCAACTATGTTTAAAATCAATATAATAAATTAATACATAAATTAAAAAGCAATAACATATTTGATGCGGAAAAATTAAAAATAACTTCATATTAATAGAAAACAAATATGACTTTTTTAATTTTACTCTTGGTAGAACAAGATTATTCTCAGTTTTACTGTGTTATAAATAAGTGTAAAAGATTAGCAAAGGAGTTGTTTTTAGTGTGATATTTTGGAAGCTTTTAAGGTGGGTTTTTCCTGTATAATTTTTCAGAAATCTTACAGAAATTTAGTGAAATCACAAGCTTGATGGGTAATTCAGTGCAATTGAAGTGCTCTAAGAGTTTTCCAGAGTGCTGAATCCATCTAAAAACTAGTTTAAATAACACATAAAAATTTCACCTCAATTTTTTCCACCAGATTCCGAAACCAGAAAGTCCAAAAAATCACACTAAAACCAACCCATTATCAAACACCTTAAATTCCTACCATTTAAACTAAATAATGATTTAAATGATTGATTGACCTCTTAGTCGATCCAAATGTTTTGGTGTAGTGTATACAAGCGTGTATCCTGTCCTTTGAAGGCCCGTGAGCCATGCAAATGTATACATAGTTTGGGAATGATGGTAGCTAGTAATTTGGTAATGAAAGTGCAGGGTGGTTTATCTGGATTATAGATTCCCGAATATTCTTGGATTGTACCATTCTTAATTTTAAAAAATATTCTCATATCCAATGTATTCCGGTCATGTATTCTAATTTTAATTGCTTGACGAATTTAAAAATTAAAACAGTAATTAAAATACGCATAATTTACCTGCCGTTTGAAGCATGGTGCACTAGTCAAATTTAAGAGATGGGTGCGACAGTCAAATTTGGCGGCAATGTCATCCATTCGACATTGAAGAGATTAGGTGACCTGAAAATGCAAACAATCTATTAATTAAGATATAAACACTCTGCACAGTAAGAGATATTCACACTGTAAAATGATTCGATGGGACTTGAAATCTCCAGCTTGCTACAGTCTCCAAAGATGAAACCCTCTGCGCTTTTAAAATGATTTCATTGGAGGGTAAATGTCAACCTTGCAAGTTGCCACTGTCCAGGAAAAAATCTCCATCGTTTTTCTCAGCAGCTCAACACTTGTCAGCCGTTGCTACACCTATTTCGCTTCAACCAGCCACATATATTCAATATAGTTAATTAAAAATAGTAGTATATGTTCGATATTTTTGGGGCTTATGTGATATAATTAATTATATTGAATATATGTGCCTGTTCACCATTAGCAGTTAATTTAATGATATTTTATACAGACATAGGTAAGGATATAAGAATAGAATATGGCATAATTGAAAATGCAAATGATAGCTAGGCTGAGTAACCATATAGGCAAGGAATGACCCCATCGGAGAGGAAGGGTAAAAATATCGATTTGGAGGGGAGTAAATCTAGCAGCTTATCTTTATTATCTCTTATTGGAAATTGGATAGAATCTCAGGCTGATTTCTCCCCAATTTTTGTTGATGAGGATCTTTTGGCCCTGGAAAGGATCCCGGGAATTGGGCTTGATCTTATTTCCATCTTATTTCCATCAGGAAATAATTGATTGCCAATACAAATCGATTGGGAGGGGCCTCAAAGACCTTAGAGTCTAACCGGAAGAAGAAAAGAGAGGCTAAATACAACAACCTAGCACTTTGTGGTGGACTTGGGTCAGAATTAAATACTCTCTTCTCCGAAGTCATGGAGAAGGCTTTATTCCCCACTTTCGATCCTCGACTTGCAAGCACCTCATATGAAGGAAAATATCTAACACATTTTCACGACCTTAGAGCAAGATTTCCTGTTAAAAATGGTCTCCAATGAAGATCATGTCTCTAAATGTCAGAGGCTTGGGATCTTCCCAAACAAGAAGATCCTAAAAGCACTTCATGAAAACAGAAGGACGATCCCTTGTTATGTTGCAAGAAACTATAATAACAAAGGAAAAGCCACTGAGATTTTGTTTAAGATATGTCTGTTATGGAGGGGTTGCACTACAAATTCACAAGGTAATTCTAGGGGCCTAGCGGCCATATGGGATCCAACAATCTTGAAATTTCAAGTGTACTCCTACTATACTAGCATAATTATGACAGTTCGATATAGAGACTACTCTTTTAGATTCCATGTGATGAATATATATGCACCAGATGCCAATCGTAGAGCCTTTTGGGATTTAATTAAGTCTTCAGGAATTCTTGACATTCAACCTCTAATCATAGCTGGGGATTTGAATTTCACTATTGCTTAAAACGAATGTTGGGATCACAGAGCCAAGATGGATCCGATGGCTAGATACTTAAAAGAAAGGTTAGAATGCAAATCTCTCAAAGATGTTTCTCTAACACCCCTATGTCCAACATGGCGGAATTGTCACTCCAAAATAAAGGGTATTGCTAAAAGAATCGATAGATTTCTGGTCGACTCAATCTTTTGCCAGAAATTAAACCAGATCCAATCCTGGGCCTTCTTCTTGGACATTTCAGATCATGATGAAATTATGTTGGAATGGAATGCTGAGTTGGATGCTCCCAAGAGACCCTTTAAATTTAAAATAATGTGGCTGGATGATTTAGAATTTTAGAAGTTGGTTCACCTGTCTTCGTCCTCTCCGGTTGATTCTCCCTTTGATTTTCCTATATTGAGAATCAAGGACAAACTTCTGCAGCTAAAAACAAAGGCTAGAATATGCATTTTCAATAAGAGAGTTGCCCTCTATAATGAGCTGAAATCCTTAGATGATGAAATTTCTAGGCATTGGGAGCTGATTGCCCCAAGTTTATTCTCTGCCCATCAACATAGGGAAATTCTGAACCTAGTGATAAAGAAAGAAAAAATTCTCCAATCACAAGAAGCGGAATGGAGGCAGAAAAGCTGCCTTACTTGGATCAAGGGTGGTGATCGTAACAGTTTTGTTTTCATCAAGATGCTTCCAAAAGAAACCAAATTAACTCTATCTGGGCCATTAAATATGTAGAAGGAAACACATATACCTATGATAGGGAGATAAAAAGGGAGGCTGATAGGTTTTTCAAAGACTTATTTAATGAGAAAGAGGGGACTACATGATGAAGAAATTGAGTTTTGTAGACATTCTTCCTCTCATGTTCAATGATGAGGATTCACTGTTGATGGATAATCCAGTCTCATTGGAAGAGATACAACAGACTATTAAGGAGATGGCAAGGACAAAAGCCTTGGGCCTGATGGCTGGCCGATCGAACAATTCATTTTCTTCTTCGATATGATGGCATCAGAACTAGTGAGTATGACAGATGCAGTCCACATCTCTTGGCAGATACCAATTCCACTTTCCTTACTCTTTATTCCATAGAAAAAAGACTCTCTCTCTTTCTCTCTAATTTGAGGCTTATTTCATCATGCAATTTTGTATGCAAGATGATATCTAAAGCCCTTGCTAATAGAATTAAGACAATTTGATCACCTCATATTTCTTTGGAGCAATTTGGTTTCTTGTCAAACAGGCGGATCCAAGACGCCATTGCTATTGCGCAAGAGTGCATATACTCAATCAAAACGAAGAAAATAAAAGCATGTCTCATGAAGTTTGGTCTCCGAAGGGCTTTTGACTGCGTGGACTTGGAGTTTCTCTCATTGATTCTATATAAGGTTGGCTTTAAGCATAGATAGGTTCAATGTATTTTGGCCCACATAACATCAATGTCTATGGTTTTCCTCATCAATGGAGAGCTTTCCCAATTATTGAAAACACATTAAAGTCTCAGGTAAGGCTGTCAATTATCACCTCTTCTTTTTATATTGGTTATTGAAGCCTTGAGTAGAGGAATCAAAACTAAATATGATGTAGGGGCTATCATGGGATACAATCTCGCTAGAGGTTGTAGCGTTTCCCACTTAATGTTTCTGAACAATGTGTTGTGTGCTAGTGATGCCAATCTCTCTATGTGGGAAGCATTCCACAAGACTTTTGTGGATTTTGGTAAAGCTTATATTCTTACTATCAACCAAGAAAAAATAGAGTTAATCACCGATTCAGTGGATTCTTCTGTGATGGTTGAAATTTTTGGCATGTTTGGGGTCAATATTTGATCCATGTCTTAGGGATTTAAATTTCTTGGATGCAGATTAAATCCTAACAAATACTCCATAATGGACTGGGATTTGCTTATTTCTAAGTTTCATAATAAGTTGTCTAGCTAGGATAAGAGATGGCTTTCTATGGGCGATAGAGTCATAATGAAAAAGGTTGTTCTTCTTAGCATTCTCGTTTACTGGATGCAACTCTTCCACATTCCTAAAACCACTATTAATAAAATAGGCTCCATAACCACCAATTTTCTTTGGTCTGGAGTTGGTGTTGTGGGGAAGTTTCATCTTACGGAACCGAAGACCATTTCCAGGTCTGTACAGAAAGGTAGATGGGGTATCATAGAAACCTGAAGTTTTAATTTGGCCCTTCTGGTTGAGAGCATTCTGAGGCTATTCTTCGAGAAGGGGCTACGGAAAAATATTATGTTTGGAAAATATATCAAACAGGAAAGCATGGAGGAGTGGATTGCAGTAGGGGTTCTATTAGTCGGTATACTCGCAAAAATATGGAGTAGTCTCAGGCTCACCATTCCTTGGTTTTGCAGCAACCTATGCTGGGGGGTGGGTGATGGGCTGAGAATTAAAGTGGGTCTGGATGCAATCAAAAGCCTCAATGGAATCCATATCCTCCCTATTTCTATCATTAATGACCTTAATTCACAGGGTCTTGATACTCTTGCTAGCTTGTGGGAGTGGTCTAAGCAACACTTGGTTGCTCATACCCGGACACATGCTTGGAAAATCGATTGATTGAAGAACATGGTGGTTGAATGGGAAATGCATCACAACGTTCTTTGCATGGCGGGCATTAACATCTCACAAAGGTCTGATGTGCTTGTGTGGGGTAGATACATTGGGAATGACATGATTTCGGTCAAGAAAGCATACAATCACATCACCTCCACTTCCCAATCGTTGTCCTTCTCTGATATTACCTCTCTACTATGGAAGTGGGAAACCCCCTTGAAGATCAAGTATTTCTCATAGTTGGCCATTGACAACTATGTTATATCTTGGGACAATCTACATAGAAGAGGCTTCTTTGGCCTTGGCTACTGCTATCTGTGTAGATAGGAATCTGAGGACTGCTTCCACCTTTTTCGATGCTTCCCCTTTGTTTCCGATATATGGGTGCAGGTGGCCACAATTTTGGGTATCCCTCATATTAATGATGCATCCTCCATTCATGAATGTTTTAGTTTATGGAATACCAGAGCCAAATCCCATAGAATCGTTCCCCTCTATGTCCTTGGGGGGATTTGGCGAGGAATGTTTTGATTTTTTAGGACAAACTCCTTGTGACTAAGACTATTGCTCTGGACATTGTGGCTTTTTTCCAGGAAGTTGGTCCTTGGATTCCAAATAACTCTCTTAGGTCTGTCTCATATGTCGATTTGACTAGCATTTTCCCTATATGTTCCTTGGATGGTTCCTCCTTTGAAGGTTATTGTGGATGTGGTGTCTCGCTACCCATGGACCCTTTGGTTCATTATCATTTCTTCTAATATGGTGGTAGGGGGGGTGGATTGTAGAGTTGAGTTGCTTGTGTTGTGGGGTCCTCGCTAGTGCTCTTCCTGACTGGGCATTGATAATTTCCTTATTTTTGGTCACTGCCTTGTTTTAATCAACTAGATTTAGGGTCATTGCTCTCTTGAGGTTCTAGTTTTCTGCAATTGGATTCAGTTTAGTAGGAACAGTATCCCTTCTTTCTCAGTTGTCTCCTTTCAACATGTCTTTCGGGAGTAGAATATGGAGGCTGATGCGCTCTCAAAACTTGGTCTCTCACTCTGTCCCGACTGTATGTTCTTTGAAAAGTTCTCTGATGGAAGGGCTTTTGGTATGGGATTGTTTGAGATTTAATTCTCAACTCTGTTGTTGTGATTTGGTCTCTTTATTTTTGTCGGTGTCCTTTTGGGTGGGGATCCTTACAACTCCCTTTTTTTTCTTGCTTTCTTGCTCTTTTCCTATTGAGAAATAGAAATAGTCATGTGGACTTCTTCTTTGATGCGCTGCTCTATATGATCTGATGAGTATGACCTGATATAAACCCATGAAAATGTAACTTTCTCTGTTATTAAAATGAAATTCTATCTTTTCATCTGAAAAAAAAAAAAGATATGTCTTTTGTTTTACCTAAATCAATATTGACATAGGTAAAGAAACAACATATTGTTGATAGTGTTGATAGTGGGACTACCTTGCCAATTTGAAATGAGTGCAAATGTAACAAACAATTGAAAAACGATGAAAGCTGCTATGTGATTTAACCTACAAAACCTTTTAAATAATCATATTTTGTGCATACACAAGGAGGGCTTGTGAAATTTATTTCACTTTGCCAACACTAGCATTATTCATTTGCATAGTACATTAATTTGTTTAAATAATTAAATAACATAAAACTCAATAAAATAGAGAAGTTTGAGATAGCAATAATGATCTCCAACACTACCTTGCTTTCTCGTTGTAATTGGAATCGAACATTAGTTGTCATATTTAGAGACCCGAATTTCTACAGATCCCGAGCTTTCTTCTATTGGTACCTAATCTGTATCTACTGGTCACAAATTTGGTTAATCGTTCCACTTTGTGATATTAACATTTCCCTGCTATTTGAGACTATGAATATGTCAAAAATAATATATTTAAAACTCTCAGCCCTGCTAGTATTGCGTTTGCTTAAACTCTTCTCCAACTATAACGAATCTTGAGCATATTGTATTTTTCTTTCACCACTTTGTCCTGCATTCTATCTAAAGCAATATAAACATAATGAATCTTGAAAATATTATATTTTTCTTTCACCACTGCGTCCTGCATTCTATGTAAAGCAATATAAACATATTTTTGTGTTGTGATATGTCTTTTGTATTGACATACATAAAGAAACAACATGCTAATTAGTGGGACTACCTTGCCAATTTCATACAAGTGTAAAGGTAGCAAATGGTTGAAGAGCGATGACCGTAGTTAGGTGATTTAACTTGAGAACCTTTTAAATAATCATATTTTTTCCATAGACAAGAATGGTTTGTGATAACCTATTTACACTTTGACCACCATAGCTCTATTCATTTGAAAAGTACCTTAATTTGTTTATATAATTAAATAATATAGAGCTCAATAAAATAGAGCAAGTTTGTGAATAAAAACTAAATCGTTTATCTAAAATGGCAAGGAAACATTATTAGTGTTGTATCTTGTTTTTTAAATGGCCAAACAAATATTGTTTTTTTTTTTTTTTTTACCGAATTCAATATATAAATTTAATATTAGAGTTTAATATATCAGATTTATAATATTGGGATTAATATTAGGGTTTTTGTAGTATGTTTAATTTGCAGAAAATATCGTAAGTGCGAAATATGCCAGGGATATCACAAAAAATAACACAATGCAATGATAGGAGATGGAAATATTCTATTGAAATATGTATTAAGATCTGGAACAATATTGTTACTTGGTTTTTCAATGGGAAACCTCCAACAAAGCAGAGCTCAATTACGCAACACAAGGAAAGATTTTCCTTGCTATCTCTGACTCTTTATAGTTTCATAAGATCCAAAACCGTAACTACTTGTGGCCTCTTTCATAATGTGGGTTACCCACTTTAATAATTAGCTATGAACCATTTATTCATCATCCTTAACTAAACTAAATAATTGTGGTCTCTTATTTAGAATGAGGGTCAACCACTTACAATCATCATTAATGTAGATAACCGCTTACGGGCTTTATTTACTATACTAAATGATCATGACTCTTATAGGTCCTCTTGAGCCTACTACATTAATAAAGCGGCTAGGGACGAAACCTAACGTGCCCTCCCCCTTAAAAGAAAACCTTTTCCTCAAGGTTGGAGTTGCAGGAATTGCTAGAGAATAGTTGTCGGTTCCAATGTTGTGTCTTTTAGCAAGGTGTCTTTCCATTGGATGAGGACTTCCTTGATAGTGTGACCACAAATATTCCTTTACCCTTAATTGCGCAATTCTGGAGGGGAACCAACCTTCCCTCCAGAAATTGCGCAAATATGTTGGGCTGCCTGCTGACCTCCGGAATTGCACAAAACAATCAAACAGGCTTCCCACATAGAACTAATCAATCTAGCCCGGCACTGGGACTCAACCCAGAAATTGCGCAATTCTGGGAGATAGTCACCTGCTGACCCTAAAAATTGCATAATCCCTCAGGGACAGCCAGCCCAGCTCACCCCAGAAACTGCACAAATTTTCATCCCATGCTTGTGGGTTGTTGCATGTGCCTTCAGGTTGACTGGTTCCCTCCGGGACCCAAAAAACCTAATTTGCATGCATGGGCTACTTTTCATGAAATAGAAAGAAGTAGCGTGCAAAAATGGGATCTATTTTTAGCAGCTGGACGTTACATGCAAATATCATTTTGGAAACTACTCTCCAAGTGTTACTTTTTCCTAGATTTGTGGCATGCGTGTCATGAGCCTCAGAATTATTTATTCGATGCTGCATAACTCATCCTTCACATCAATATTAGAGCTTTGACATCCCACATCACATCTAGGAGTCGTCGACACGTTCAACTCATATTTTTCTAGGTAAGTCCGCTTTACATGTCTTATGCAACATTTCTGTCACTTTTTGTGTTTTGGTTTGTGTGAGTGTTGTCCATTTGATTTCTATGAATGCTTGTTGTCATTTTCATGTATGTTAGCCTGTACAAGAACCATTTCAATTTTCGTTTGCATCTCACTATTTTCACATGACAACACAGTTTTTTCACCGACGGTCGCCGTTGCGATGACCTGTTTCACACACATGCATGTTTTCCCATTTTCTGAATCTTGCATTCGATGTTTGCATGCATGATCATTCACTCTTTATTACATTCATTTTCGCCATGCATTCGAAGCTTCACATGTTTTTAGTCACCCATCGATAGGTCTTAACAACCTTGGCTTAGGCCTTGGCTTACCCAAACAACATTGTTCATTTCTAAGAGGGAAGGCTCTGCCTTCCTCCCAGAAAATACAGAAAGCTAGCTAGACACTGTCCTTAGGCCTGCTTTGTGCAAATCTGAGGTGCAGTAGAAAATTGTGTAATGTAGTCTGTGGCTTGCATGCATTGCTGGCTGAAATTGCGCATAGCACAATCTCAGCCCCCAGTAAGTTAGCCTGGATTACGCATTGCACAATTCCAACACCCAACTAGCCTCCTGACAATCTGTACTATCTTTTGCGCAGTTCCAACAGTTAGTCTTCCGACCTCCTAGTGAAAATTACACAATCCTTGCCATCAGTCTCCTGGGTATGTTGCATGCCAGTCCTCAAGTTTGCTTTGGTTTTCAACTGACAGATTTCTTGCCATGAATGTCACCATGTCTCCAGGTATTGTAGGTGTTCATCTGTCTCTCAATAGTTCACGTTCAATGGCCTCCAAGAGAGCAGGGTGAAAGGACATTGATGGAAGCACAACTGGAGATGCATTTGAGAAAGTGTCTATGAGTTTGCCAATTTACGAAGACACCAAGTTGCTCGTAGACAAAGAAATCAAGTTGTAATGGCAGGACATCAATGATACATTCTCAGACACATTTGGGGTAGATCTAGAAGACCACAAGGTCTATGTGAATATGCACAAGTCTTGTTTATACCAGATTGCATGCAGGTATCTCGCGTTTCCATGTATGGACATGATACATTGGATCATCTCGCACACTGATCCCGAGACGATGGTGTTAAGCAGTGTCAGCGAGACAGAGATTGCTACCTTCAGGGCGAAGGACTTTCAGCAAATGTACCACTTGCCATAACCAGTGATCACAATGGAAACGCCCTTCAGCAGACCCAGCAGCGCTGCAAACTCCTGAGATATCTTGAAGATCTCGGTGAAAGAGCTAGCCAAGTTTAGGATGACACCCAACCAGGTTTATAAGACAAAGATACTGCAGAAGGCATATTAGTACTTGGTTATTTTTGCATTCCTCTTTCACGGTCAAGACAACACAAAGACCTTCCTGCAGAGTTGGGTGATTGCGTTGGACCAACTGGCCAATGAAGGAAAACCATGCAACTGGTCTGACATGTTGGCTCACAGGCTGAAGGAACAAGTAACAAAAGCGCGAAAACCGCCCAAAGGACAACAAGCAGAGATATACATGTCTTCTTACATTCTAGATGCAATCTGTGCCGTTAGTAGTTCACAGGCTTGGGTTGGGCATGGACATCAACGGAAACCTCTGTACACACTTACTGCAGATTGTTTTCCGAATACAGGTTTCATGGAGTCATCACACAGTTGTCAGACCATTTCGTCACCTAGGTGTACAAGATGATATTTGAGCATGATCCACCTTGCATGTCGTAGGTAGCAATGGAGGCATTGATCGACATAGCGGATTAGTATGCCTCACCTCTTGGCACCTTCATATGGATGTACAGCACGGAGAAGCCTCCACATGATTTATCGAAGTTAGCCATGAACAAGCTCACAATGCAAGAAGTGTCATACCACATCTCAATATGAATGTCAGCTAGACTACATCAAAAGAAGAAGGTACCCTAGCTCGCTCTTCCTTTGCAGATCAGGTTGTATGAGATACAAAATCTCAAACATGTTGATGCCAAGATGGAAGAGTTCAAAAGATTTACTTTCGGCACCAGAAGTTTCAATTCGTACGACCCACATTGTTTTGTAAAGGACCACTGTGCGAGAATGAAATTTCCTTGGATCCACGGGGCATGTCATTGGGCTAAGGAAGACCCATGGAGATATTGTCACAACTTCTCCAGGCTCAATTAATCATCCGGCATAGTTATGGAATGGTTAGAAAAGGAGAACGGAGTAGCATCTAGGAGAGAACCATCATCAACAACAGCAGAGGGTAACGTACCCGCGCATGGCAAAGGAAAGAGAATGGTTGTCAACAATGCAGAGGTGGAACAAAGTTGCAATTTCAAGGTAGACCCACTTGTGGAGAAAGCAGCTTTGGAGATAGAGGCGAAGAGGTGACAATGCAACATGAGGAACGCTTAAAGGTAGAGGGAGAAATAGAGGATGGAGGAAACAGTGAAGGAGTTGCAAGAGTTTAAGCAGCAACTCTGGGAAGAGAAAGAGATGCGCAAATGGGAGAAGGAAGTGCAGCAGGGATAGACACAAAAGGAGGTGCAGGATGCAAATATTGATGAAACTTCACCCATACAAGTTGTAGACTCATCCTGATAGTTGACACAAAGTAGACAGGGTGAGCAGTCGCAAGAGTAGGACTTCGCTCAAGAGATTGAATAGATAATTGAGTAGATGGATACAAAGATGGAGCAGCGAGAGTCAGAGCAGGATATTGACCTCATGCCTTATAACCAAGAGGTCAACCCACCGTCTTCATCAGATCCAGAGGTAGAGAAAGTCATGAGCGACCAAGGAAACACTGAGATCCTTCGAGACAATCTGGAAGCAGAGATGCACAACATATCATTCGATGAGTTGCATCATAGAGTTGTGCAATCTTACAGAGTGACTACTCCAAATGTCCACGCATCTCCTGTGCAGTTTGAAGAACGAGTGATCATATCTGACGTGCACAAGCATCCAGCAACATATGCTGATGCTACCAAAGCGTATGTCGAAGCCACCAGCTCAAGTGTTCACTTCTTGATAGTAGAGAATGAGCGAATGGCTAAGGAGTTACAGATGGTCAAGCAGGGAGTAGAACAGGTTATAGAATCCACCAGAGTAGAGTTGAAGAGAGCAATACTGAATGAGGTATCGTCTCTCGAGACAGTCAAGCGAATGTTGTATTCCAGATTTGTCACCATGCATAAGTCAGTTGTCCATCTCAAAGGTTCGTAGGAGCATTGTGTTGGGATAGCACGCATCTTGTCATATTTTCACACTATCATGGACCGCATGCAAACATGGACAATGATATACAAGGGAGCTCAATTACACTTTCCCAAGTTGATGGAACTTGAGGTAGGACATGTGCTTTTCCGAGTTGATGCGCATAGCCACTAGCATAGACTTGGCGGTCAACATAGACATTATGCATCAATATGTCGCTTGTCTGTCTGCACTCAAGATGATGATGCACATGTTATCAAATGAGTTGGATAGAGGAGCCAAATCAGTGTACCTAGATACAACAGAGGCAAGAGTTCGTTTCTAGAAAGATGTCACCACAGAGTACACAAACACCATCACAGACTACCAAGCTTGGCATCAGTTCGCCACCATCGACCATCGTGAGGATGTCAAAGAGTTGGTCTTCCCATAGTTGTCCGAGTCTTGCATGGCTTGATCCAGACTATTTTGTCTCACATGGGTACATGTGCAGATTGTATGTAACATCTTGTAGAGTGAAAGTCCAGGTGTCGATAGTTGAATGTAACAGTCATAGAGTAGTTGAAGAGTCATGAGGGTAGGTGAACAGTCATAAAGGGGAATTTCAAGGGTCACCCCACCCTTTGTTATTTATAGAACCTCATAAATCATTGTAGAGGCTTTTGAGCAGTTAAGATTCCGATAGGAGTATCTTAGAGAAAAGTTTGAAGTGTATTGTAATGAGCCTTGACTTCTCCACAATGCAAAGCTAGTACATCTCTTTAGAGGAGTAGGTGGGAGTGATTGTAACATTCTGTTATCGAGACTAGTTGTTGGTCATGGTTGTATTGTATTGTTGGAAATTTCACTCCTTAATATAACAGAGCCAACATGTTTCATGCGTATATTGTTATTGTATTTCAGTTATCTTGGTTACTCTAATGATATAGGTAGTTGTTTTCTTATGCATGTATGTATAGACTATTTCTGTATATGTACGTATGAATCTTACTAAGATGTGTTGTTGGTTTAACCATCACTTTGGATTGTGGGTTCACCTGCTTTCGAGTCTGTGATGCATCTTTGCTCGTGTGTTCCCTTCCAAGCTGTGTGTTTCCATAGGTTTCGAAGGGGCGCATTCATTCCACTTTCCATGTGTTAGAACCATTCATGCACCTTCCTTGGCTTGCTGCACATTTCACACCCTTGCTACCAACAAGGACATCCTACTTACCTTTGCATGCAACCGTGGTCAAGGCGATATCGTACGATCCACTGTTGGGACTCTTACACCAAACGGTTTGAGGTCTAGTTGGGGCTTCTTACCGAGGAGATCCCCTTGACATGTTGGTGGGTCCAGCGCCATCAACACGATCCTTATTTACCAAAACATGATTTAAAAACTTCTCAATAATTTTGGAAATATACCAAAGCCTCCTGAAACCTCCTAACCATAAGCTAGAATGTATCTAGCTACCCTAAGTTGTTGTCTCCTTTAGTCAGATTCACCATATTTTTGCAGACCCAAAGGTCCTTATCAACCCCAAGCATAATGTTGTTGTTTGTTAGGGTTTCACCATGCCCTATCTCCCATTGGTGTGGGGTAGTTACTGTCCTTCTCTCCCACAGTAAATCCCTCTCCAATGAGTACCAAATTAACAACATTTATCTCCCACCATTAATTATTTCTAGTTCTTAACTAACTAATTTTTTAACTATTTTTTATTACTAGGAAGAATTTAACTTTTTGAGTGGCTTTTCCACATCTTCCCAATAAAATTATTTTTATTTTGCTAACATAAAATATTCATGCACATTTTACTTGTAAAGTAATTTCCTATAACATTAACACACATCTACATTCCAATATTTTAAAATTTTCAATAAAAAATATGTACATATTTTTTACCATTTGATTTGCTTTTCCAGTCTTAAATCATAAAATGCTTGAGTCTTTTAACAGGTACATTACAATACAAATGTATTTTTGTTTCGTTGTGACTTACTATTTAGATTTATAATTTACAACCCATGAACCTATCATCTCTTTCTATTATCTTAGTTGCTAGCTTAGTGTAAATAATTATTCTTACTCCAGTGAAAGGGCGAGACTAGGTTTCTCTTGAACCTACCTTTCACCGTACAAATTTTTAAGCATATTTTATGGTATTTCGAACACGAATTGTCCCTGAAGGCCAAATCCTCTTGGTTGTCGGGACTAACCACGGTTATCCAAAATTTCCTTGTACTATACCTTGGTTTAAACTTTACATCAACTTTGAATTTGTTTTGGAGCTTTTCAATAGTTACATAATCCATTGGGAGTGCATGATACAATGCCTAAAAGGGGTAAGGGAACTTAACATCAAATTTTGACCTTTTCAGATCAAAATGTGTGAGCAAAATTAATAACGAAAGGACCGAGCAAATTAAATAGCAAATGTAGAGGAAAAGTACTCATTATTGAATTGTTGAATGTATTCAATAAAAAATATTTCTATTTATTATTTTGTTATAATTTATCCAATAAAATTACTTCAACATGGATAAAGCCACTACTGTTGGCATTATGATACATATGTTGTACTTGATGGAAACCCACTCATCTCAGATGATAAATTATAGTGCAACAAAGTTATTTTCTGGTTCTGCAGGTGCTTAGATCAAAAGGTGCGAACCGAAAAGTTCACGCACTTTCATGCAGAGAAAAGTTCCTTTCATGCAGAGAAACGTTCACGCACTTTCATGCATAGTCCTTGGTATTTGAACCTATGGTTTTGGGCCATGGTATCTCGTCATAAGTGTTGATCCCAAGTATTGGGTCCGTGGTATTGAATTGTTATGGTTTTTGGTCTGTGGTATTGTGAAAGGCCTAAGGCTATAAAAGAGGAAGGAGATCATTTGGCAAGGCATCTTCTGAATTATTGAATATCTCATAAAGTGCTAGATCTGGAATACTGTGATTGGGGGTTATGGTGCAGATCTAGATCTGAATGAAGAAGGAACCTGAGTGCAAGGAGAAGGATAAGTTCTATTGATGGGTCAAAATATTAAGGCTAGAATAGTGGTATCTCTATATGATTTTGATCTGTGATATGTGGCGCACAATTGATCTATAAATCTGATAATCTAGGTTAACTAATATCTGAATGTTTGAAAGAATGAATTTATAGATCTATACGCAAGTCGGTATTGACACAGAAGCATATGCACACAGGTTTCTAAATAGTGAAGTAGCGAATATCTCTTGATTTATGTTCTAGCTGTTTTTGTTTATTGCTATAGTGTTCTGGGTTCAGAAGTGCAGTGTGATTACTGTTATTATGATTTGGGTACAGTCGTCAGAGAAGTGTTTATTTTGATTCAGTTTTGATTGGTGAAAAGATGATTGGTTGATGCAGAAATTGTTGATGTTAGTTGTGGATCCAGTATGAAAATTTATGAAACTTGGTCCCTGGAAGGAAGAGAAGGTTGTAGTCTTCTGCAGGTAGCAGCCTGCGTATTGGTATCTCAACTAGTATAAGAACTAAG
Organism: Pinus taeda; assembly: GCA_000404065.3. Lineage (NCBI taxonomy): Eukaryota > Viridiplantae > Streptophyta > Pinopsida > Pinales > Pinaceae > Pinus > Pinus taeda. Next base: position 57,135 of record APFE030172475.1, read on the forward strand.
GGGGTGGTAGCTCCCTTCCAGGAGAAGCTGGAAAACGAGAGAGGGTTGTAGCTCTCTGTAGGTAGCAGCCTGCGTACTGGTAAAGGACTGTACCAGTACAAAATCATTGTAAAAAGAAGTTTCTAATTGAAAAGATAGAGACATATTGCAGCAGGTGGTTTTCACCCACATTGGGTTTCCACCTTATATCTTGTGTTCTTGTGTGTGATTGTCTTCTGCTCTGTTTTTCTATTCCTGGTTACTGTTTATATGATCTTGATGCATAGATTAATGTTCAACATCTGTAGAATATTTTAAATTATAAGTCTGTATGGTATACCCGGGTTTCCTTATCTGTAGTTGCATATATACGCGTTTTTCTCTAACTGATGTAGCATATATGTTATGGGTTTGAAAAAGAAAATAATTGACCAGATAATACTAATTCACCCCCCCCTCTCAGTATTATTTCCAACATTGAATTGGTATACCTTTTGAATCTGTCTTTTAAATCGTATAGGTCTTCCAACTTGACTATAGATTTTGGTATGGCATTATTGGTGCTCTCTTGTTGTAACTGCTTGTCATGTTGGTCCTCGTCAATTATCTGATTAGTGTAAGATCCTTCTAATGTCAGGAACTTACAATATCAGGATCATCATTAAAAATTCTCCAGTTGGTAACATTATCAGGGATGGAGGGCCTAAAGATCAATTCGATTGAGAATCTGTCTGGGCTATAGTCTTATGAGGGAATGAGCTTGGAGGCTACATTAGTCAGGAGGTCAGCACTAGCATTTTGAAGCCTGGGAATGGATGAAATATTGAATGCTATAAAATGTTCAATCAGGTCTTATACTAAAGATTGATAATTCTTTAAATGATCTGATAGAAAATGTATAGTATTTCGTATGTATTTAATAACAATCTCAGAGTCTCCAAAGACTTGTAGATACTTGATGTCTAGTCTGATTTCTTTGTGCAGTCCTTTCACTAAAGTTTCATATTCTGCAGTGTTGTTTGTGAAATCAAACTCGAGTCTACAGTTTAGCATAGTTTTGTTCCCCTCTGAACTAACTAATACACATCCTACTCCTGCTCCATCATTAGACTTAGAACCGTCAAAAAATAATTTCCAAAACAAAGAGTTATTTACAGGACTATCTACAAAATTAACGCATTTAGAACTATCTGTTTGAGAAACGTTTTCTACCTGAGACAAAAAAGAATGTTCTAAATAAGGCAAAGTATGAGCATTAAAATTTCTTAAGAAAGAGTCAACAGAATAGTTGCCAATTATATTGTTGCTGTATGCTATAGGTTCATTTTCTCCTTCCAGTTCCGTCACTATGTATTTTTGATGTCTTTCTCGCTCAACCTTTATCTGATTTGGTTTACCATTGTAAGGGAGCCACATATGTGACCAGTCGGTCGCAAAGTATCCATGAAGATTTTTAGACCAATCCCTGCTAAGAATTAATCCATAAAATTCAGGAATGTCTGGAACTAAAATATCAATGACTTGACATACCTTTGGATTCGATGAGAGCCTTATGGTCACTTGGTTTAGTTCACCAACTACTTCAACTTGTGATCGGTCTAGCTGAACTATGCGTGCTGCAGATTTTTGAGGTTGGATGTTTAACTTTTCACAAATTGTTTTAGGCAAAATATTAGATGAAGCTCCTGAATCTACCAAACAATTATGCAAATTTTTATTGAAAATTTAGTAAGTAAGGAGAAATGGAGGAGTATGAGATTTTGACCTACCTCCAATTAAAGAAATATCATTTGGGTCAACTTTATTTGCCATACTAGTTGGAGGTCTTCCCATCTCATGAGAAGCTTGCGAGATTACAACAACAGGAAGAGGTGCAGTGGGTATTGCATGTAACTCTTTCAAAAGTAATTTTTGTTGATGTTTTAATTTGCTCAGTTCATGAAAAGTAATGTTGGCCCTAGTCTTCTTCATGTCTTCAACGATATTATACTCCATCTCATCAGTAACAATCAGTGTTTTAGTTGGAGTTGATGAATCGGATTTGACTGGGCTTGTCTGAGTCACTTTTGGTGATGATTTCTTACCTGCGACTTTATCCTTGGAAACCGAGCTTATGCTTTTCTATTTAGAACTGGGATGTGGAGGATCAAGTTGATTTCTACTTTTGGTATTGATTGACGATGCCTCTTGATCCTCTTCGTCTGGAAGAATGAAGTCCCACATTCCCTTAGCTCTACAACTTCATCTTCATCAATAGGTTCTTCATTGGAAACTTCCTCTTCTTCTCCTTCAGATTTTGCATTCGTTATAGCATTGGGAGGCTTTGGATCCGTTGAAGGATTTTTCCTATAAGGCTTGTAGGGTTTCTTAGAAGAAGTCTCTGCTACTTGTCTTTTAATGTCAACCATTTCGTTTGACATGGGTTTTAAAACTTTTTGCAATCCTTCTAAATCAAATGGGTCCTTTAATTGCTTTTTCTTAGGATAATATCTAAAAGTCACCTTAGATTTTCTTTCATCAACAATGTTTTTCTTTTCTAAAGCTAAGATACGTTTTTCTTCCGCTATTGCTTCCTTCATGTTTTCGGCTAATTTTGTCTTGGCAGCCCTATCAACAAATATTGCTATGTTTGATGGTAAAGCAGATATGTACCATTCACTTCGAACTTCTTCGCTAGGCTTGGAAGCAGTAGGGATTTTATTCAAAAGTTTGTTGAAACGCAAGTTAAAACCTTTGATAGGTTCTCTCGATTCAGTGTTAAGATTCGATAGATCATTGATCAATGTTGCTGTAGACTTATCGTCGCCAAACTTTGTCAAGAATTGCTATTGAAAAATGTCCCAACTAGTAATGGATCCTGATGGTAATGAAAAGTACCAGGACCCAGCTGCTACTTGTAAAGTATAAGGAAAAAGTCTAATAACACCGTCTTCATTTGTAACTCCATTTAAATTTATTGACAACATAAAGTTATTTATGTGTTCTTCTGCTAGCATGCCTGCTTCAGGGTTAAACTTGGGTAGCCATTTCTCAGGATGGGCCGATAATTGACTCAAGGGCACAGGCATTGAGACTGCCCCTGGATTGTTCCATGGGTTTTGAGCCATCGTTGAACTACTAACAGAAGAAAGCGCAGATGAAGTTCCTTGTGGTAGGTATGAGGATGTTAAAGTTCTAGTACTCTGTTGAACAACGATATGAAGTGGAGGAGTGGATGGTTGACTTTGCAATGGAGAAGATGGAATGGATGTTGATGATGAAAGAGTCTCATTATCAGACCCTTGAGGTGTCTTCCTTGCTCTTTTCCTTTTAGGTAGAGGTAAGTCAGTTGGTTCAATACCAAACTTTTCACTCTATAATCTGGTAAGAGGATGAGAAGGATTAAATTGCAAAGTCACACTACCTTGAGATAATTCAGATTTCTGTGGTGATATGGAAAATCCTTGAAGTTTATTGATCAAAGACTCAACTTCAGGGGGTTCGATAGTATATTTATATGAAATGTTCGGGTTTGCAGCAATGGTTGTTTTTTTCTCAACTTCTTTCCTTAGATTTAAAAACTAAGAATGCGATGGAGAAGTTGGGGGAGATGTTGGGGGTGATTTACTCTTAGAATGGTCTTTAGATTTAGATTTACTAGCCATTCATAGTTCAGGCCCCCCTTCTAGTGCCAAATATGTTGAAGCCCTGAAAATCAGGTCTACAAAAAGGGGGATACCCACCTGGTCCAGACCTTGAAAGTAGCTCCTTTTCCATTTGGGATGGTGGGTCCAACTGGGGATAATGGGACCAGTTTCCCAATTTGTTTGTGATGATGTTAAGGGTTGATGTTTTCCTTTCTAAAAAGTTTCTAAATAAAATGCTTTTAATCTAAATCTAATCTAAAACATGCAATTTTATTCTAATGAACGAAAACATCTAATTCTAAAACTATCCCAGGATTAACTCTTCACTTATACGATCTAAAATAGTTTCTAACAACAATCGGTAATAAAGATCATTCAATTGCTATGAGAAAAGAATCCATTAAAAGTGAATTGTTTCGTATAAGAAATTAACCGAAACATTTGTGAGAAGCATATCGCATAATAAGTTATTAATATACTCAACATAAACAGAATAGTTACCACCGTATAAAAGTGCCAAATGATAACTTAAACATTCAAGCTTTCATATATAAACAACTGAAAATAACATTTTACTTGATGCATAAGCAGAAATCATTAAGAAATAAAAGTACCATTGATAATAAGTCATACTCATGAGCTTCGGCAATATAAATTTATCTTCTCATAATTCAATATCTACTAAGAGTACATAAGTGCATTTCAGTAGCAGACATTAAACACAGATATCAATAAATCTCGTTCCATTCATTCATCAAAACCTCCTTAGAGGGTGCAGAAGTGCATGTTCTGAAGCACTGTTTTTGACAAATTTCTGGACCCCTCCCTAAATACATGAGAGAGGTTTAAATACTACTAACTAAAGACTAAAAATAGTTTATTACAAAAATATAGGAGGAGCTTTAAATGATTGTCCTCATCTAAGGAAAAAATAAATCAAAATAAAACTAAAACTGTATCTGAAAATTAACTATGCATTTGTTCTCTTAGATCGCAAGCATCCGGCATCGGCTTTAGGAGTGTCGGGTGATCGACCTCCGATTTTAGTTGTCCTGTGAAAACAAAATCAGCAAGCGTTGGCGCTATCTTCTCAGCGGAATTTGTAAGCCATTTTAGAGTCATACACTGACTATGTGGTTTCACCAAGTGTTGCCAGTAAGTATCCCAATTTAACTTGGTTAACTTTTTGATTGACTCTGCCTTTTCTCCAGCTTTTTGTCTCTAGCTTGTCTGCAGTTGCTGTGCTTTTGGGAGAAATCCTGGAGTGGTTTCCGATATCATGTTTGCACTATGCAGATTTTCATTGACACAGTCAATCGCATTGCTTGCAGTTGTCGCTGCTTCTTCCGCTGCTTGTTCTGCCTTTTTGATATGTGCATCCCACTTATTAAACAACATTTCTTTGTGGAATTCATTGATCTTGAGCAACCCTGCTTTCTTTCCTACCTCTGATTCCTACCAAATCAAATAATCAGAAACTTTCTTATCAATTAAATCATAATCAAGTCGCAAATCCATGACTTGACTTGTGATTTTGTCGCTCATCTCGCAATAAGAGTTCCATTGCAATATTCTTTGGTAAAGTGTCTCCTGCTGTTGCAATAGTTGATCATTCAAGGCAAGGGCTTCTGTGATAAATTATGTAACTTTGGGGTCATCTTTGTGCTTTTCTAATGTGGCTTGTAATTGCTGCTCCTTTTCAGCCAAACTACTTTGATAACCCAACTGCATCTGTTGAAAGTCATGTTGTAACTTTTCCAATTTTTCTTCTGCTTCCCGGTTAGCGCTGGCCTGCTCTAACTGTTGCTGCAAAAATAGGATTTTATCCTCTTTTTCCTTAAGCAATAGCTGTACTTTGGATTCTTTATCAATAGTAGCAGAAGCATAAGCTCCTGCGATTTGGGATAACTTAGTCAAGTTCTCTGTCGGATCAGTGGTAGGGTCACGCCAAAGGACATCTAGCTGCTCTGCCTTAGGTGAGAGCACGCTGTCTAATTTTCGTTTCTTTCTCTATCTCCTTATGATAGATTTGTGTTGTAGACTGTAAAACACATCTAGAGGAGGGATTCCCTCTATCTTCATCATGATTTCAAATGATGGAGCTATGGGAATGTTCTCAGTCTCTGGAGCATTGAAAATTGTTTCAATCACCATTTATGTGATTGTCTGTACTGGATTCTTTGGTGTCTCCACATTTTGATCCTCGGTGTTGATCAATTTATTAAAGGTTTCCTTCTCCAGCTCTGTTCTTAATGGCTTTGTTGGCTGGGTGAGGGGAGCGGGAACTTTCACTTGTGTTGGTGACAACACTTGTTGCTCAGGATTCTCCTTAGACTGGGCAGTATCCCTGACTAATCCTTCACTCTTATTGTGGTCACTTTCTGACCGTCTAGATTCTTCTGGTGATTCTCTTCCAGACTTAGATTTAGACCTGTCTAGCCCCGAGCTTCCACTTATACTGATGCTGGGAGTGGGTTCCCTAATTTGTTCTAAGCGCAAATTGTCCAAGGGGAGGTTTGCCAATCTTCGTTCTCTGTAGAGTTTAAACTCTTGGAATTTTGCTGGGCCGAACTAGATTTGGGCCCTGTGTAAGATGTCTTTGAGTGTGTTCTTCTGCTAGAAGATGTCATCAATGAGGTCATCTTCCTTAGTGAACACCTTTATTTTAATAACCATAGCAAAATTCTTTATTACATCAAAGGGATCAAACTGTCTCCTTGAGAATTTAAACAATCGTAGACTCAACATGTTGTCTACTTCTCTGAAAGCATGACCTAGTGTTGAAAATGCAACAAGATGATGGAGCTTAGTGAAAAGAAGTCGCCTTCACTAAGTGGGGCCGTAGGCTATTTTTAGCGCAAAGTCTATTTTTTAGACGTATGGATCATGGTCTATGTGTTGCAGCATGCTATCTATGGATGATTGGTCATGTTGGTAAAAATAGATGGACCTCTATTTTTAGACATATGGGTGGAGTCTATTTTTAGACTGCCAGTAAAAAATAGAACAGTCGAATATTATTAACTCTTAATAATATTTGGACTATAAACATTATCTTATCCTCTTGCAGCACTTCAGTTCGAGCTACGAATGTGGCACATGCAATTTTCAGAAGGAAATACACTTTTCCTATGGGTTAATTGAGCTATTGCATGATGGACTTCAGTTAGAACTCAAGTGATTGAGTTTGGTTGAGTTGATTGGGGAGTTGATGGAGTTGTGTTCAGTTTGAATTAGTTGAACTAGTTGTATTTAGTCTAACTGACAAATACACTAGTGATGAGTGGTGTGAATTAATTATTAATTAATTCACTAATTATTAACTCATAAATCAACCAAAGAATACACCAGTTAACTCAGTGCATGGACAGTTCAGTGGAGACAAGTGTTAGAGGTGGGTGAAAGGGTGAGTCTACCATCAGTTGTGACTATAGCTGTGCATGAGATTTGCACAATCATTGATTGAGATTTCCAATGAGGATTGCACAGTACAAGCCAAGGGAATTCGAATTTGGATTGATTCTATTCTCAACAGGGATTGCGCAGTGGAGGCAGGAAAACAACGGAGGAGATTTGAACCTGTGACTTGTTCGGATCTGAGCTATTTTGTGTGTAACAGGTGGAGATAGTACTGAGTACTTGTGAGGAGTATTGTACTATGTATTGTCACATGTTCTCTATCATTATAATATATAGATATTTCTGGGTTTTCAGCTGTATGCTTTCCCCATTACATACTGTGTTGATATGTATGATTGATGTTTCAATGTGTGCATGCGATTGTTTCTTAATTCCGTAAATTGATGATCAACAGTAGAGGAGGTTATGTATTATGCATGCATTCCGCAAATAGTGTATAATCAAGATAATCTCTGTGAATAAGTGTTATATTATTCAAAATTTCTACATGGTATCGGAGCGAGGATTGATCATCAGATCTATTATTCAGAAAGTGATTACATTTTATTTCTTCAGGCAGAGTCTGTAATCGGACTAGGTAGCCGCTGGATTCATCCTTCTTTTGGAAGGTGAGATATCTGGTAAATTCCCATACAGTCAATCTCTGTACGAGAAATACTTTGCTCTCACGAATTTTAGATCAGAAGCGGTTGAGTTTTGAGTTGGTGAAATTCGAATTTGCAGCAATGTTTTCTTGGTGTCAAAGCTTGAAATGTCTTTCAACGGATTGTGGTTGGAGTATGCTCTTGAAGGTAGCTCGAATTATATTGCATGGAAAGACAGGATGGAGGCATTGTTAGATGACAATGGGTTGAAGGAGTTCATAGATGCTGAAGTCCCAAAACCTACTGATGTTGCTGAAGCTGAGGCTTGGCAAAAGAAGACATCAAAGTGTCGAAGGATTCTGTTGGAGGGCATGAAGGATCACATTGTATCCAACCTGCATGGAAAGGCTTCTCCATACTTGATGTGGAAAGCGTTGACAGATTTATTCCAAAGCAAGAGTGACCAGAGGAAGTTGGTTCTCAAGGATAAACTCAGAAACATTAAGTGTTAGAATGGAGACAGTATGCCCAAGTATCTCACGAAGTTCACCCAATGCCGAGATGAGATGGGAAGTGTGGGGGTGACTGTCGATGATGAGGACTTGGTGACCTTGGCTCTCCTTGGTCTTCCAAAGAGTTGGCATTCCTATCAGGACTCTGTCAATGGTCGGGAGAAATTGCCAGGATGGGAGAGACTTTGGTCGGATCTTGTGCAAGAGGAATCAGGCGGAATACCAAGGACAGATCTTCATCAAAGGCATCTGATGAAAGAAAATTGCGCTTTGGCTGCCAAAGCAAAGAAGGGAAGAACAAGAAAGCTTCTCATTCCGGTAGAAAGGCAAGAAGTAAGGACATGTCCAAGGTGAAGTGCTTTCACTGTCACAGCACGGACATTATGCCACAAATTGTCCGCAGAAGAAGAAAAATAAACAAGCTGCTGGATCTACAGCGGAAGAGGCCTTAGCCTCGTAGTTTGAGCTAGATTTTCGCTGATCGCATGTTTGGTATCAAGTGTGATGGAGCACGGTGTGGTTCTTGGATAGTGGTGCGTCTTTTCACATGATAGGAGATCAAGATTGTTTTCTGATCTAGATGAGAAAGATCTTGGAGTGCACATCGAGAGATGGGCGATGATGGTAGATACAGTGCGGCCGGTATCGGTACCATTTCCTTTGAGAGGGAGTCTGGTAAACCCTTCCTAATGAAGGAAGTGATGCATGTTCCAAGATTGAAGAAGAATCTTATCTCTGTGGCGATGTTAGAAGACAAGGGATATGATGTTGTCTTCAGCGAGGGAAAGGCTTTCTTGCACAGTAAGACAACTGGAGAAACCCGGAAGATAGGGGTTCGAGTCAAGAACCTTTATCAATTACATGTAGATGGCTACGTAGCAATGGCATGCAAAGTAGGAGTGGTGAGCCGGGATGATGGCGAGCTGTGGCACCGAAGATTAGGCCACCTTCACCATGGAGCTTTGAAGGTACTGCAGCAGATTTCTACTGGGCTTCCTAAAGGCACTCTTGCACAATCAGATCAGTGCAAGGGGTGTACTTTGGGAAAATTTGTGAAAGGCACCTTTCACGAGAAGGATAGTTGCGCCATGACAATCCTTGAGATAATTCACACAGACGTGTGTGGAATTTTCTTAGTAGCTTCGACAGCAAAGCGCAAGTACTATGTGATCTTTGTTGATGATTTCTCTCGAAAGTGTTGGATCTTCTTCATGCAGAAGAAGAGCGAGACATACTCAAAGTTCTGTGAGTTCAAAGCACTGGTCGAGAAGGAATCGGGGAAGAAGGTGAAGGCTCTTAGGAGCGACAATGGTGGTGAATTCATCTCTGGCAAGTTCAAGGACTTCTGCAACACAGAAGGGATTTGAAGAGAGCTCATAGCTCCCCATAACCCACAGCAGAACGGGGTTGCTGAGTGGAAGAACAGAACAATCGTGGGTGCTGCGTAGGTGATGTTGCATGATTAGGGCCTATCCCTTCACTTGTGGGCGGAGGCATGCAATGCTGCAGTATATGTGCAGAACCGTTGTCCTCACAAGATACTTGGCATGAGTACACCCGAGGAGGCTTATTCTGGTAAGAGGCCTGATATTTCCCATTTGAGGATTTTTGGTTCTCCTA
>APFE030172478.1:0-11742 GCA_000404065.3 Pinus taeda
TTAATCTAAGTATTATTAATAAAAACATTAGAATACAATAAATTAAAACAAAATTTAAAATACAAACTATTCACACCAAACTATACTACACAAGTAAAAAAAACTTATTTAAATAAAAGAAAATTACACTAAAATTTAAAACTAATCTAAATAAAAAAAAACTTATAAAACAAAAATAATTTAAATAAAACAAAACTTGCAATTACCCTTAAACTACCCCTCATTCTACGAAAACGCATTAAAATGATGCTTCAATGAATTACATCGATGGATAGCACTCAAACAAAAACCTAAACAACTGATATATGCCATTCATCTAAAATGTACGAATATGGTTTGAAACAAAGCAAAAAAAATAATACACGAAATTCTAAATATTAAAACATATTTACTACTATTCGCGATAGTCAATAAAATAAAGCATATTTATTAAAGTAATTTTGACGTACTATTTCAAATATTACAACATTGATTTTATCAAAGATTTTCTCACGTAATTTCAAGCCAAAAAAACCTGAAACAAAAGTAAAACCAACGTTAAACAAAAGTAAAACCAACGTTAAAATAGATAAACTAGATGGATGAGCCACTTGTCTTAGAGTTGTTCGTTGGTTCGTTTCAATATTTATTCTCCCCGTAACCACAACACCAGGAAGGAAGTTTTGGTTTTAAATTTAAACTCTTTCTGCGTCTTTTTTCATTTCAGTTTGGTCCGGCCGTACACCAAGGCAAGCATTATGGATCATCATAAACTTTGTGAGATGACCTATATGAAATCTAGCTGCTTAATTTATGTCTAGAATGAGGCGAGAATGATGCGATATTGATTGAGATTTGGAATGCATAGGATTTTTTTGTTCACCAGGAAATGAGACGACATTGATGGAGATGTGGAGTGGAAAGGATTTTTTGTTCACGCAGAAGACCAAGAATCTTGCAAGTTTTTTGAAGTGCATAGGATTTTTTGTTCACCAGAAAATGAGGCATGGAGATTTGGAGTGCAAAGGATTTTGTGTTGACTCAGAAGACCCAAAAAAACTTGTTATGAGGTGTGTGAATCACAGAGAAAAAAATAAAATGATGATGTCCATGTGATTTAAAAAAAAAATAATAATGTCTAGGTGATTCCAAGAAAATTGATGATGTCCATGCGATTTCACCTTGCTCAACATCTGTATGGATACCATCCATTATCCTAGTAATTTAATGGAAGGATGGGATAATCCATAACTCAGTAAAAAATGCTTTCAAAAAATTAAAGGGAAAAAATCTTGGTGTAGTTTGACATAGGAAGCATCAGTTTGACATTGGCTAAAAAATTTACAGGAAAGAAAACTAAAGTGAAATGAATAGGGTTTGCCTTAAAGGTAGAGTTTAAGGGAAATGCACCTGTAGCTGAATCCCTGTTAGTTATCCAGAAATAGCATTGATTATGCCTTACCAGCTCAACTCAGCTCGCTCTTCCCTCTTCGGTGTTCCAATCCATAAAATAATCTAACAGATCCCTGGAATAATTTTTATGGAAATGAAAGGAATGCATGAGATTTGAAATAAAACAGTGCAATTTTAGAAATGAACTAAAAAGAAACGATGGTGTCTATGAGAGTAGACAAAAGCAGAATGCAAAAGAAAGAAGGCATTAACGTCGAAGAACAGTGACTGTTTAACAATTCGGTCACCCTTCCGCTGAAGTTGGGAAATTGTTTGCCTCGTCGCCTAAACGATGGTGTCTATGAGAGTAGACAAAAGCAGAATGCAATAGAAAGGAGGCATTACCGTCGAAGAACAGTGACTGTTTAACAATTCGGTCACCCTTCCGCTGACGTTGGGAAATTGTTTGCCTCTTCGCCTCTCGACTCAGGCATACCCACACGCACAGACTTAGAACAGAAACTTATCAGGCATACCCACACGCGCAGACTTAGAACAGAAACTTATCAGACCACACAAGCATATCAGTCCACATAGAAATATCGGACAAGACCAATGGACAGATTTCTGCAGTCTTCTATATATCGTTTCTTTCAACGGATATCTATCTATCTGTCCATTCTTGAACAAACGTTTCGAAGAAAAATCTCGAGTCGGTTAAAAGTTTTCAACGGATATATGTCTCCTTTCTTGAACAACCGTTTCACAGAGAAATCCATGCTGACTGGCCAATTCGTCCGGTCATTTTCGGCCATAGGCTCATCCTTTTCAACTTTTTCAAGAACAATTCCGTTATGTTGTGTGGCACGTTGCTTTGTCGTTGTCTCATAGTGATGGATAACCATACGGTAGTGATGGATAACGACGTTGCATTGTTGTTCTGATAGTGATGATGGATAACGACGTTGCATTGTTGTTGTGATAGTGATGGATAACCATATGGTAGTGATGGATAACCGTGTCATAACGATATAGTAGTGATCATAACCTTGTGAAAACAAAAGAGCTTTTTGAAATGGAAGAAAGCAAAACAATACCTATATTTAGAAACCAGAATATTAAATACATTATTGAAAATTCCAAAAACAAAACAAAATTGAAATCGGCTTGCAAGAAACGGCTCAAATTACTCCCCTATCTCTTAACTAAATGTTAGAGTGGAATTCAACCTATATTAATTAAAACAGCGGAGAAAAGCAAAAAGTTATCTAAATTTAGAACGGTTAATATTAATTACATTTTTGAAAGTTACAAACAAATACATGTAATTTTGAATTAAAAAAAAAAACAAACAAAAATAATTAACTTTTAAATTTGAATTAAAAACAAACAAATAAAAACAATTAACTTTTGAATTTAAAAAAATGTAAAGTAAAATATTAAAAGTTAAATTTAAAAAAAAATACTTAATTTCTTGTGAGGTAAAAGATTGGAAATTTCAAAGTTAGTAAGACCGAATTGTTGATGGCAAAGTTAAAAGTTAAAATAGCATTGATTTGCTTTTAAAGTGAAAAATTGGAATTCAAAGTAAAACATAAAATATAGAACCCATTTCTATCTAAATTGTAGTTTGAAATTGACATATAGTAACCTTGTTATAATAAATAATTTAGAACATACCTTGAATGTGGAAGAACAATAAATTCAATCAAATCTACTTGACATATAACCCTATAAGCTAGTTGGTCATACAACCCTTTCTTCTCAATAACATTATGAACTTCTTGAATATGGATCGTAGACTTATTTAAATTTCTATTTCTGATATCTTTATATTTTGGTCTATGTTGTGAATGGAGATAGTTTGTTCTCTATATTTAAGTTGAACATGACAACCAAATTTATCAATTTAAAGGGTTTAGTTTATACCAATTAGTTAAAATTTGAATAGAATATGTAATGGAACAACAATTTACATGACAATTAGAAAAATTATAATGTTTAAGATGGACCAACTAATATCCAAAATTTGTTGTTCTCAAGCATTACTATGGAGGTCTAAATCACTTATTTTTTGTATAAGCTAGAAATGATTTCTTATCTTGAATTTATTCCTAGACATGTCTATATTGAAACAATCCTTCCAATTATGGTTATCCTGCATAACCAAATCCTAATTCAAATTATCAAAGAAAGTATATTATTGCATGGTCTATTAACAAAATATAAAATGTTGTGCATAATATTTTTATGCATGATATTCTCTATAAATGTAGACTTAGATGTCTGCAATCATACCCTTATTTTCGGAAACCTAGTCTCTTAGACCTAATCCTCTTCCAATAACCCCACCAAATCAATTGAAACAAACTTTGCACATCATATCTAGTGTAAAACCCTAATCTATCCAGCCCTCTTGGTTGTGATCCTTTGGAGAGAGCCCTCTCCGGCTTGGTAGGGCTAGCTACCAATTGAAAAGAATGGTCTATGGTTACCTCAGCTGGACTCTTCCTTAGCCATAGAGATCGAGACGAGTGATAACACCCCCGAGGAACCTAGTAGAGACATTGGGCCTAGGTATGTTAAGAATATTTATTTATAGATTTTTATTCCTAATCCTTGGTTTTTTCCATGTTCTTCTCTTGTAGAAGTTTTAGGCCTCAAAATGGCTCTTCCACTAGAAGATCTTAGCAAGGATATGGGGTTGTGTTTGGGTTTCGCCACTCTTGTTGAACCATTTGAGTGTGGCATAGGCCTCTCATTTTTTGTTGTTGTTTTCCACACCTAGAAAAGTGCTAATGTGTAGCGAGGAGCATATTACTATGAAGGGATAGGTTATTCTGGAGCTGAAATTTGACTTGAGAGCGCAACCAATCATTAGAGGGATTTCAACACTTAACTAATTCAAGAAAAGATCACTTAGGTATAAAAGGGAACTTTTCGATGAGGGACATAATCCTAAAAAACACTGAGGTGTTTGCTGATATGGAAGGTTCAATTGTTCATGTTGGTCATACAAGTGGCGTGCTTGCAAGAACTTAATGGAAAATGGGGCCTCCTCATGGTCATGGGTGCACTCCTAGGAGTAAACATCCAACCCCAGTAAAGGCTATTGATCCCCGAAAATATGCATGCATGCTTATCTGCCTATGTATCTTTAGCTTTTATTTACATTTCCTTGTCTTAGCTCTGTTGTCTATGGCCATATAGATAAATCTCATGTATTGTATTTGAGAGCCATAAAATATATATTTTCTTTTCATATTTTGAAACATTTAAGGTTACTTGTTTGGTCAGGTTTCCAAACAAAAAAGTATTACATCTCCCAGAAATTAAGCAAAAAAAATAGGGAGGGAAAGGAGAGAATGCTCATGGTATTGGAATGTCAACAAAATAATTAGATATGACAATCATTAATCGTTTGAAAGGTTAGAAAATGGAAAGAAGACTATTGAATACTTAAATGTGGGTTGTTCTCTTCAAATTAATCTCAATATCATGACATAAGGGCCAACGAAATAAAGAGCTCATTTAGAATCAAACGAGAAGGTAGAAATGGGTACCATAAATCCCTGTCCATGAAAATTGGGGTAAATGGAAATTAGTATCTCCTCCATTGAAATAAGGTTATGCTAACCTCCATACCTATTTTTCTTATAACATAATCTTGTGGCTACTATTAATAATGCAATATGATACAAAACCGTTTTCCATTCAAAATTCGAAACCCTGTAATTTAGACCAAGGGCTAAATTTCATCGGTAAAATTTTCCACTAAGATTATTTTTTGTTGAAATATGCATGAAAAAAATATTATTATAAATAATCACGATATAGCCTATAATAAAGTTATAATTTGGTTAATTTCTTCTTCTTTTTTTAATCTAGGAAATGTGATAGGTTCTATGTGTTACACGTTTTGATGATTGTCATGGATTAAATTTTATTTGCATTTAAATCCATTTAATTTATATGGCTTCCCTAGTTTATTAATTTAATGTTAAATTTTTCTTTTAACTTAAATTGAAAATAAATTCCAAATTAGATATGCTAATAATTGTGCTAATCGGAAGAATATATCTTTCATAGTTCTAATTTAGTTAATTTCTATGTTTTTTTTAATATATGAAATGTGATAGAAATATGGGGGTAAATATTTCATAGTTCTAATTTAGTTAATTTCTATGTTTTTTTTAATATAATAAATGTGATAGAAATATTGGGGTAACCATTTTGATGGTTATCATCAATTGAATTTTATTTGTAGTTCAATCCATTTAATTTATATGTCTTCGCTAGTATGTCTTAATTTAATGTTAATGTTTTCTTTTAACTTAAATTCAAAATAAATTCAAAAATATATATGCCTATAATTATGGTAATCGTAAGAATAGATCTTCCATAATTATAATTTAATTTCTAGGTTCATCGTAGATATTTGAACCCCATGGAATATGTTGTAATATTCATGGTAATATTGACTTATAAATCATAAGATTTTTGAACCCATGGAATATGTTCGAATATTCATGGTAATATTGACATGTCAATCATGAGATTTATGAACCCATGGAATATGTTGGAATATTCATGGTAATATTGACATATCAATGATAAGATTTATTTTCAAGTTAAATATACTCTAATAATTAAACTATTTCACAATTATTAATTTTAGAAGGCATATCATCACATCATATTGGGCATGTGGTATTTCTAATCCATGGTAATGTAAGAAGAACTATTTCCAATTAAAGGATTCCCATAATAATAGTGGGGGTGAATCTACATCGATAAACATATTTTTATATATTATATAACTCCAATAATAATAATAATAATAATAATAATAATATATTTTAGTTAATTTTTATGAATTTTTTAATGCAATATGTATAATGGGATTAGTTTTTTTCTTCTTATCATAGACTGATGGTTGTAGCAGTTTTCAATCCATTTAATTATATGGTCAGAATAGTTATAATAAAACCAATAAATCATTATTTAGTCAAAATATTTTATATACATTATATTCTAAGTCAAGTGTTTAGGGTTTAGGAATTATAACACTTTAGTAAATTCTTTTAATAAAAATTTAAATAAAATTTACAAAACACTTTTTAAAATGTTATAAAATACTTAGGGTTTAGGGTTTAGTGTTAGGGTTTAGGGTT
Organism: Pinus taeda; assembly: GCA_000404065.3. Taxonomy (NCBI): domain Eukaryota; kingdom Viridiplantae; phylum Streptophyta; class Pinopsida; order Pinales; family Pinaceae; genus Pinus; species Pinus taeda. The sequence continues at coordinate 6,546 of APFE030172478.1, forward strand.
TATAGCACTTTAGTGAATGTTTTTAATAAACACTTAAATACAAGTTACAAAATATTTTTAAAATTGTTATTAAATTCTTAGGGTTTACGATTTATAATTTAGGGTTTAGGATTTAGGGTTTGGGGTTTAGGGTTTGGGGTTTAGGGTTTAGGGTTTATAACACTTTATACAATGCTTAGGGTTTAAGTTTTATTGGTTTAGGGTTTAGGGTTTAGAGTTTAGGGTTCATGGTTTCACATTTCTAACACCACCTTAGTAATTGTTTTAATAAACACCTAAATAAAAGTTACAAAACTCTTTTTAAAATGTTATAAAATGCTTAGGGTTTAGGGTTTCTAGTTTAGTTTTTGAGGTTTATGGTTAAGGGTTTAGGTCGAGGATTTAGGGTGTAGGGATGAACCACCCCACCTTAAAGACAAGAACATAGTCCCACGATTTTCATATCATAAAGACAAGAACATAGTCCCACGATATACATTTGAGTCACCAACATAATAAAAAGTAGATAAATCTACATTATAAATGGGAGCAAGTATTACAAATGGTAGCTTTATAAGTATACCAACAACAATCTAGTAGATTTCACATTTTCAGGCCAAGGAAAGAGCATTCTTAATCAATATTGTCCCATAATACCTCACACATACCTCTTTGTGTGTTCTGGTTTCTCTACGAAAATAACCCCCAGAAAGCCCTGAATGTAGTTATTTCAATTTTTTTTTAGAATCTTCCCATTCCAAACAATGAAGAAAAACTCCACCAATTTTGTTTTCCGAAAAGGATGTTATTCATTACATTGAAAGGAGTCTATTTGAGTCTTAATTATTTTATTTTCCTCACATCTAAATAATGAGTAGTTTCATGCGTTGGGAAGATATTGATATCAATATACCATGAGTAATAATTATCTGGAACACATGAAATTTCATTCTAAGTTAAAAATAATTCATCATTTGAATATAAATCATTGTCATGTGCATAAATAGAATCAACAAATAGCTTACAAATACCTTTTCCTCTAACAATTTGGGATGGTTTTATCTGAATGTCATATTGCTGGAGAGCTATCCCCCTTCAAAAGCATAGCTCATAAACGTGATAGGGATTTCATCATTTTGACTGTTCTTTTGGGTGATAACAAAAAAATATGCACTATCACATGCAAGCATGTGCATAGTGAAGTTGTTAAAAAAATTAGGAGTTATTTATCAAGCCACAACAATCAATGTCCATTTCCCTCTAGATGTTGACACTAGAATTAATTAGCCCAAAAGTAATCATCATATAATAAATAGTGCTCCATATATTTTTAAAGGTAATCTTATGCTAATCTACATGATAGACCATAGCCTAGTTGTAAACTAAAAATTTCCAATAAAAATAACATATCAGAGCGAGAGACGTGTTGTAAAATCTACTCCATGGGCGAAACATGATAGTTTTCCTTATCTTAGGATTTATTAAGATTGAAAGAATGGATGCAAAGTTGAATATCACTATTTTTATTTCTTACAAGAACTAGATTTTCTAACCACTGAGTGTGTTAGATAGTAAATATTATCCTAGCTGCTAGACATTTATATAATTCACTTTTAAAAGAAGGTTTAAGTTTGGGATTCAATCTTCTAAGTTTCTATTGAAAAGGAGTTTCTTAAGGTTTCATTGCAATCACATTTTTCGTTACAATTTGGTTAAATTATTTAAATCATCATAAGTCCAAGTGAACACATGTTTTTATTCCTTAAACGTAGGACGAAATATGACATTTCGTTTTTAAAACAATCAACCCTTAATTTTATATTTTTTGAATTGACTTTACTTCATAAATTGATAGTTTTATATGGCATAGAGGAAATATTTGTTTTATAATTCGTAGCCACTATAAAGTTTTCATGGAGATCATAAAAATTCTCTAATTGGAAAATACATTTTAAACCCTAAGCATTTTATAGAATTTTAGCAAGCGTTTTGTAACCTTTTTTTAAGTGTTTATTAAAAGCTTTTTTTAAAATTTTATAAACCTTAAGCCTTAAACCCTAAACCCTAAGCATTTTATAACGTTTTAAACCCTAACACCTAAACCATAATAAATTTTCTAACATTATAATATAAAACCCTTAAGGAGAAATCAAATTACCTTGTAAATGGCCCTAGTCACAAAGTAAACAGGGAGCAAATTCCAACACAAATGTAACCAAGGACAAGGCTTAATGTAGAATGAAAGCAATAGAGAATTTTTTTAATGAATACAAAAAAAATAGTTTAATATGTGAGTTATGTTAGATTAACAGATCTATTATCGAACCTTGGAATTTAAATTGAGAGATATAGTGCAGATTATAATGAGTACCAAAGAAAAAGGATGGAAAGAAGCATTATATATTGTTTCAAAGAGGTAAGTAAATACAAGAAACTATATGCATACAAATATATTAGTGAAATGAGAATGAAATACCTCTTCTTTAAGAGATAAGGATGAACACTACTATTTATAACCAATTTTTCCTCGAAAATATCTAGCTGTGAGGAAAACACATGGCAAGTTTTGAATTGATAAAGGCTGGAATTGATAACTTGGATAACAATGTTGGTTTTGAACATTGCCAAGGTAGAAAATGTAGGATGAGGAAAATAGATTAGTATATAATGGAATAACCCTTACTTATAGTAGTAAGTTTAAATGTTGCTCGCTTGTAATTTACTTGGAGTGAAGGGAACCTCGAAAAAGGTAAATAGGAACAAAGGCGATTATAGTGAGTAGAGACAATATAGGGAACTAACTCTTTAGAATGGAAAGTATATAATTTGAAATGAATTAGAGGGAACAAAAAACATAAACTAAGCGGTGTTATACAAGGAGATCTTGTAGTTAAATTATAATCATATTAAATGAAATTGATATCCTTTGCAACAAACAATGTCAATGGAGAATAATGTGATACATTAAAGTAATAACTATATATAGCCAAAAATTGAATTAATAAATTTTCAATCTTTAGAATCCAAAATAGTTTCCTTATAACGTAATGAAAATTAATAGCTTATACTAGTATTATATGACATGGAAATGGGGTAGATAAAACAATATAGAATACTAGTATTTTAGATTCATGAACAATTTTAATAATTTTAATGCAATTTTTTTTTTTAGTATGAGATGGACCTATGTTACACTTAGCTTACTCTAGCCTAGCCTATCCTAGCCTCCTTTAGCAAAACTAAATCTATTATAGCCTACCCTATTTGAGTCTAGCCTAAAGTAGTCTATCCTAGTTTACTATAGCTTAGCCTATCCAAATCTAGCCTAACTTACTCTAGCATAATTGTTCCTGTCCTACTTTCACCTAGATTAGCATACTCTAGGCTATCCTAGCCTATCCTATCCTAGACAAGCGTAGCTTCCAGTAGGTTGGCCTACCCTAATCTATCCTAGCTTAATTTGGCCTATCCTAGCCTCAACTATTCTAGGCTACCATGTCCTACTTTACTCTAGCCTAGCCTATTGTAGCCTATTGTAGCCTAACTTACTTTAGCGTAGCATACTGTAACCTACACTAGACTAGCCTACATTAAACTAGCCCTAGCATAGCCTACTTTATCTTCACCTCCTCCATCTTCACCTCCTCCACCACCACCTCCTACTACTCCACCACCACCACTACCTCCACCTCCTCCTCCTACACCTCCACCTCTTCACAAAACCTAAAAAAAAACCAAAATTGCATATCATTTCATTCTCTTTATTTAGAATACTTATTGATTCATTCTTTAGAGTGATAATTAAGATATCGATATATACATGATAATATAACAAATAGTATCAAAAGCTATTGACAAAAATCACACCCAAGTCAATCTTTATTTTTAATGTCCAAAACTATTTAAAATCAATAGATTAATTATATCAAATATTAAAAAAAAAAAACAAAAAGGAGAATTACTATAGACATAAATATTCTCGTAACATACAAACACAACACGACAAAACTTCATAAAACCTCCACTGGTCATAAGCGTTATTATTGTCGTGTTCCATCGTACTTCATGGAAATGATTGTTATGTTATGGGTTCTATTTTCCTGACGCAAGTTCCTGTGGCTTAAGCTAACAGTTTACAACATATGCAACGTTTTTCTGTGGACAGTACATATATAATACAATTTTTTGTTTTTTAAAGAACTTGTGCTATTGCATTTATATACTGAATAATTTGATTTTCCCTAAACTAATCATTTACTTTCTTGATAATCACTACATTGCTACGAAATAAGAAATTAACCACATCAAGAAAATTTAAAACACAGAAGAAGATCAAATACTGTATGGATTCATGAAACCATTTGACAGCTTCCATGCGATCTTCCTATCCCGCAGACTTCATACAAATCTTCAATAATTGCTTCAGAGAAATGGAGTAATTCCACACGATAACGTCCTCCGCAGATATGTTCAAACGTAAATTGTCTCGCGCATATTTATTCCTCTTGCTAGTCGTTGTCATGGATCAAGATCTGTCGGACATGGTATTGCGTGAGTATAACCACTCGTCACCTTTGCAGAAACCACAAATTGAATGTCTGGAAGTGAACAGGCTCCCAAGATAAACAACAACAACATTGTGGATCGAAGGCACAACATCATATATTCAGTGTGAGCTTTTGCAAGAAAGATACATAAAAGCGTGGATCGAACACACGATCTTCATATACTCAGTCTTACACTCTCCTGACAAACACACAGAGGCAACAACATTGTGGATCGAACACATGACCTTCATATATTCTTTCTGACTTATTTTTTTTAATGGGCACACATGGAAACAATTGGGAGAGATTGCTATTTTGAAATTTGGTCTGAACGATGAAGAAACGACTATGAATTCCCGATTAACTAAATGCTACGGTTGAAGAGATTGCGTTTTGAAATCCACCTTGAACAATGAGGAAACGACTGCGAGCTCTTAACTAAATGTTAGGGTTGAGTTAAATAGATATCAATTACAACAACCCAAAAAAAGCAAAATGGAAAAAGGAAAAATGTTACCTTAAATTTAGAAAGCGGAATATTAAATACATTATTGAAAATGCCAAAAACAAAAACAAAAAAGTTGCGATGGTGAAATGTACTCGCAAGAAATGGCTCAAATTTCTCCACTAGCTCTTAACTAAGAGTTGAATTCAACAAATATTAATTACAA
>APFE030172480.1:0-14366 GCA_000404065.3 Pinus taeda
ATGATAGCTCGTTAGAAAGATCTATTCGAGAAATACCACTTTGGGAAGGGAAAAATCAGTCCATGGACCCATGTTGCCCCCAGATTTCCCAAAAAACGTCGTTTAGGGTCTCAAAACGGCTCCGGAAGTTCAGGACCCGAAAAACTGCTAAAAATAGTAAGTTGTGCTACAATTAAGGAAACTAAAAATGCTGAAAGAGACAATGATGAGGGTCCAGATGGACTTGGCAGGTGGCCATCAATATCCACCTGTATCATCTTCAGTCTCTACAACATACTCCAATGAGTTACTAGCATGCCAATTAGCCAAAAATGACTATTCATTTTCAAAATTTGGCTAACAATTGGGTAATTTATGGCTCAAAAATTTTTTCCTACAAAATCTCTGCTAAATTTGGAGAACCGCGAGTTAAGTTCGCCACGTTTGGTGGCAGTTTCGAAATTGGTGGCTCCTCCAAAATGTCTGCCATCTTAATCATGGATTAATTAAATGCTAAACTAATTAGTGGCATAGTAATCATGCTTAGTGTTGCCTATTAGCTCCTGGTTTAGGCGCATGGTCACATGGGGTGGGGGCTGGCCTGCAGGGCTAGCTCCCACCACCCCACCATTGGCAACATTTATAGCATTTAATTACAAATTTGTGGTTGTTTAATTCAAATTCCGCTCCCATGGTTCATTGGTTTGGCATGGAAATGGGGTGTGGGAGGTCACGGGTTCAAATCCTGCCTCTGCCCATCCCTTTACATTTCATTTTACACCATAATATATGCGGAAATATATATATATAATATATATAATATATATATATATATTATATATATATATATATATATATATATATATATAATATATTATATATATATATATATATAATATATAAATATTATATATTCAAACTTTTGCCTATATTCAAACTATGTGGATTTTAGGTTTACGATGAATTCGATTAATTAAAATTAATATATTTAAAAATATATGGCACTTGTCATAGTTTCATTGCCTGAAACTGAAGAATATTCTCTGCATCCTGACTGGGTATCCAGTCAAACCTAGTTAAACTTTGACTTCGACTGTTTTTTACCAAACTTCCAGAAGCTCTAACTTTTGCATACGATGCCGAGTTTTTGAACCATTCACGGCATTGGAATATTGGTGACAAACTCTATTCGGTCATTCAGGTCTGGAGCAATTCTAGGCACTTTCCGTTTTTAGCTAGAATTGATCCTTGATCATTCCTTCCCACTAGAAGCCTTTTAGACCCCAAAATATCTCTTGATCACCAATTATATTGATGAGGGGACTGTTCCCTCATCCTTCTAGTCTTTATCCATTGAAATTTTCCTAAGTTCATTATTTGGATCTTTTCATAAAAGGTCAAAATTTTCCTTGATTCGGACGACCATCTATTATTGTCTTTGACATCGTCATGCTGCAACATTTCTAAATTTGCAAAACAACAATCTAATTTTGCAGAAAACATATTGTTCCTACCTTGGTCAACTAAACTTGGAATCTTTCTCACCTTGCACTTTGTCTCTATAGTGATTTTTAGTTGCTTTTGCCTTATACTTGAGTCGACTCTTGCCCAAGCTTCTTCACCATTGTAATGTGCCTTTTGGAAACCAGCAATGAACATTTGAGAAACCTATGCCTTCTTTTCCAAACTGCTTTGTCCTCTTCTCTTTAACCTTTGTAACTTCTTGCACTGGCACCTTGTTTTCAACATCGCTCAACACCAATGTTGGCTACTACAAATGTTTTTCACCTTCTTTCAAAGGCAAGTTGTTATCATTCTGAAATAACTCGTTACAAATATAAGCATCTTTATGAAAAGTATGATTCAAAACATCTCTTTGTTTGATCATCAAAAATGTCAAGTTCTGACTTGCATTCATTAGCCTCTTCATTTGACCTGCATTAACTAAAGAAATTTTCAGTTTCTTGCGATGAGCTCTCACAATATACTTCACCCCATCTTTAAGCAAATGATATTTGTGCTCATAGTGATGAAACATTTCTTTCCTATCATACAAATACAGACTTCCCAAGATAATTCCAGAAATGTCAAGTGGAACCACGTCTAACTTGAATTCATCAAGAAAGTTTGCAGTAATAGCAAATCTAAAAATGCATTTCGTTGAAACCTATAAATTGGCATCCTTAACTATCCAACCCAAAGGGTATGGTTTATGATGTGATATGGTTTCAAGTTTAATCTCTTTAGCTAAGTCTTCTGAAATCAAGTTTTCTTGTGATCTTCGTATGATTTGAGATTACTTTGACAGTGAACAACTCTTCTCTTTTGTCCTCATGTGGAGTATTGTTGTGACTATTTGAGGAATTAGTACTTTCAACATGTTGACCTTTCAAACGCATATCTATATTTTTTGTCTCATCTCCTAAATCTAACCCTAAGTCTTTTTTAACTATTGCAATAGCTTTTCCCTTCTCTTTGGCTTTCAATCTATCTGGTTTTAATTCTGGTTGAAGTTTCCAACAATGGTCTTCATCATGGCCAGTCTTTGAACAATTTTTGCATGTGATTTTTTCCTTCCATTTTTTGATACTTGCATTCTTCTTTCCCTTCCATTTTCCTCCCTTCTCTTTTCCTTTACCCACACTTTCACCTAATTCTCCTCTATGTTTTTTTTCCCCTTGCCTCAAGATCTGTGGCTTGCACATACTTCATCTAAGTTTCCTAGGTTAAACATAAGCATAGTACACTGCAAATAGGAATGCAAACCTCCAATATATTTCAAGAGCGTGTCTTGTGAATTCAAGTTTACTCCCAACAATAAAACCCTTTTCCTAAACTCCTATGTATAATCTTGGACTGTTCGACCTTTAAGTTGCCTAAATAGCCAACTCATAATGGCTTTTTGCATATAGGCTAAAGGATAAAACTTTATTTTAATTGCAGACACAAATTTAACCCAAGAGATGGATATTTTACCATGGATTCGTATTTCCTCTCCAGTCTTTGCTTCCCGCAAAACTATTGCAGCTCCTTCTAGCCTCAATTAAACCAACTAGATATTTATGTCATCTTCTTGAAGGTTCTAAATTATGTAGTATACCTCCAATTGTTGAATCCAATTGTCAAACTTTTTTGCATTCACTTCTCCATTATACATGGGAAGTTTGAATTTTATTTCCCATTTGAGTAATGGAGTTTTTCCCTTTGGGATTTTGGAATGAGTATGGGCATTGGTGGTAGTGCAAGATGATGATGTGTGAGATGGTGAAGATGATGAGGAATATGATGAGGATGGTGGAGATGGAGGTGGTTTTCCACTATTCCCTTTGGAATCCTTCTTCTCATCTTTCTTGTCCTCTTAGCTTCCTTCTCCATGTGGAGGTTTAGAACTCTCTCCAACCATTCTGGTTTTCCTTTCTTCATAGAGGAATTTAACCATCTCAGTCAACGTATAGAAAGATTTCTTGATTTTTTCCTCTTCTGAAGAGGGACCTTCATGCTCTATTTCTCCAGACATAATTTCTATGGTTTCCGGCTCAGAAATTTGTACTGATTGTACCTCTTCAATCACTTCAGCCTCTTGTGCAATTTGTGCCTCTTCTATCTCAACTGATGGAGATGGAACTTGAGGTGATTTAGGTGTTGCCTTGAGTGGTCTTTTGGGTGAGTCTGATGCTTTCTCAGCCTTGTTCCTTCTTGTCCTAATCTCATGACTAGCTATCCGTAGCTTCCCTTCTCCTCTTTGCAAATTCAACATTGTAATCATAACAACAATTGCAACTATTAAACTCTCCAAGAAAATCAAGCAAGCAACCTTGTGTTCGGATACCAACTTGATTTGAAATTGATTGCTAGTTAATGTTGTGCTAGTATTGTTTCTAGATATAAAATTTTCTTTGCTTTGATTTGCTTCTCCATAAAGAGTTTATCCATGAGAATGTGATTGTCAATTCATCTAACTTGGTGAAATTTAGTGTTTTTAATGAACTTAAAAGCATGAATTTAAATGGATGAACAAAAACATATAAAAACATAACAAGCACAAATAACAGAGCTCAATACACAATTTTTTGTTGAAGGAGTTCACCCCTGCTCGGCTACATCTCCTTGGTCCAACTTCATAGTGTGGGCCTTTGTATTAGCTTTAATAGTGCTCAAATTGTTGTTACATTAATCCAATTCTCTTGACCTATTCAATTGAGTTTAAACATTCAAATCTATCAGAAATGACTATTTGTTTACTCAATTTGGTTACCAGCTGCTCTGGGAATGACCTCCAACACTTGGTGGCGCTAGGCTTCAAAAATCTTCAAGTGACCAAAAATAGCAATATATGACCTTTTTAGCCTATGAAACCTACTCCAATGAGTTACTAGCATGCCAATTAGCCAAAAATGACTATTCATTCTCGAAATTTGGTTGATAATTGAGTAAGTTATGGCTCAAAGAGTTTTTCCTACAAACCTCCACTAAATCTGGAGAACTGCCAGTTAAGTCTACCAATTTTAGTGGAAATTCCAGATTTGGTGGCTCCTCCAAAATCTTCAGCAACTTAATCATTGATAAATTAAATGCTAAGCTTATTAGTGACACACTAATCGTGCTTAGTGTTGGCTCCTAGCTCCTGGTTCACACGGATGGTCACATGGGATGGGGGCTGGCCCGTAGGGCTGGCTCCCACCACCCCACCATTGTAAGCATTTATAGCATTTAATTACAAATTTGTGGCTGGTTAATTCAAAGTTTTCTCCCATGGTTCGTTGGTTTGGCATGGAAACTGGGCGGGGGAGGTCACAGGTTCAAAACCCACCTTTGTCCATCTCATTACATTTCATTTTACACCATAATAAATGTACCAATATATATCTGAAGGTGACACTTGTCACAATGTCGCTAGTTGAAACTGGAGAATATTCTATGCATTCTGACTAGGCATCCAGTAAACCCTAGTCAAACTTTGACTTTGACTTTTCTTAAACAAACTTTCAGAAGCCCTAACTGTTGCATACGATGTCAGTTTTTTGAACAATTCACGACGTTGGAATCCTGGAAACGAACTCTATCCGATCATTAAGGTCTAAAGAAACTTTGAACACTTTCAATGTTTAGCTAAAATACTGATCCCTGATCATTGAGTGCAAAGAACTTGCCATTAGGGCATGCAAGCTCTAAGGTACTGGAAGGGAGTCTCTCGGCCAACTCCCGGGATAATGAGTTGATGTTGATAGGAGGTGACCTTGTCAAAGGAGGCCCATAAAGTATTCCACATCATTGACGTGAGACAAAGGGATGCCATGATTATGGATGATACAGAGAATCAGGAATGAGTGTAAACTACAGAAGGATTAACTCTTCAACATATCAGTGTCATGACTCCGGAATTTGGAAGCTTTTGGATCCATAGGATCGGAGGTCATGATGATGTGGAAAAAATCAGTTGGAAAGGAAAAAGTGAATGGCCCAAACCCAGGAAGGTCAATGATGAAGTGAGGATATCCCAACCCGACACGAAGCAGAAAGTGTCATGTTCAAGACTAATGAGTTGCTAACACATCTGGTAGAAATTTCCCATTTTCCCCCACCATTTCTGGTAGGTAACCCAATTATTTTTTATGGAAAGCTTGAAGGGGATAACATATGCTTACATTATAAGTCCATCCTTTGGACGAATCTGACCTAGTAAGATTAATGAGCCCTAGGAAGGAGAAGCTCATGTTCGTTTTGGCGATGAATCCAATGTCGTTTAATCTTTTAACAAGTCTAAAAAAGGTGTAACTCAATATCATTTTCATGTTTAGAGAGTTTGAAAAAGACATGGAAAAGAAAACTCCAAGAGGTCCCTTTCATACATTTGTCTCTTGAGCTCGAAAAGGTAGAAAACAATGCTTGAGAGAACCTCTTGACCAGCATAATGCTAACTCTATAGTTCCACTGACTTCAACTGCTTAAGTTAGGTGAGTGGTTGAATCGACCATTCACCTTCGCAGGGGCCAAATGGCACCGGTGAAGTAAAGGAAGAATTTTCCTACCTAACCTTAGTAGTTATCTAACCCCTAGGACAGTAGTTGGTCATTCCTAGCTTGCATGTGAAAGGTAGCAGAAAAAAGTTTCGAATGGTGCAAGCTCCCTAAAAATTGAACCTATCGATGAGACATCCTTATATACGACTCGCACGAGCAGTTTTACACAAAGTTCAAGCTCATTAAAAATTAAACCTAAGCAATGAGCATATGTTCCACCAGAGTTTAAGCTCATTAACAAATGAAGCAACCTCCAGTAAATAACCATTGTGAATGCATTATCATCAGCTTTTGAGCCTTGGTCGTCTTCTTACCATCACCTCCACTTTGTTTTAGCCGATCATACACCTCCATTTGATTATTTACCCTTTTGAGGAACAACTACGATGAGTGATTTTGTTAGCCATCCTCTTAACACTGCCCTGATTGGAAAATTCCAAACCTTACCTGGAAATAACTGTTGCCCAAAAATATCACTCGTTCCTCAAAAAACGAGTCTCCTTTAAGCTCTTTTCATCTGACTTGTAAAATATGAAAAGATTGCCAAGCAATTGACCTCTAGCTCATTAAAATAATCAGAAGTGCTATCCCTCCTCTAGATTTTAATCTTTTTGGACTTGAGGGATCATTACACAAAAAGATCGAGCACTTCTCTTGTGAGGCTCGTTAAATCTATCAAAAATTCATCCCTTTCGTATTGTTTTATACTTTTTCGGAGTTAAGGGATTATATGAAGAAAAGGATTACTGGAGTTTCCTTTCCGTCCATTTTTAGACTCTAAAATTGAAAAAGGACTGAGTTTTCTTTGTCGCTAAACTCATTAAGACCAAAAGCAACAAACTTGTCCATGCAGACAAGAACAAGTTTCACTGTCGCTAGGCTCGTTAAGACATAGCGATGGTTTGCCTGAAGGTAAACTTATAGAACAAGCATATGTTATCCTCCTCAAGCTTGATAAAAATCAAGAGGTACTGGTCAACAATGACTGGGGAAAAATTAGGAAGAAAACTTGAAGAAACTTTATTGGTAGCAATTTTCTCTTGAACATGACACTTTCACTCCATCACCATGATTGAGTCGGGTTGGGTTATTCCGTTCACCGATCATATTACCATTGGTCCACCATACCATCCATTCTTGGGGTTAATGCTACCAATCCATTTCAGTGTCACCGATATGTTCAAGAGAAGTTGTTCAGAGAATTCACCAACCCAGCTTATGTCTCATCCGCTGCAATACCTTCATGCTTCATTCATTCATGATCACCACCCTAAACCTTGTATCATCATATCGTTTTCACCTCAACAAAATCATTTGCTCCATTTCGTATCGCAAATGTGGGATTCATTAAGGCCCTCCTACGACGGGTCACTTCTTGTCGACAACAGATCATTATCCAAGAATTCAATCTAGGAACAACCTTTTCAGCACTTTGAAGTTGCATGCTTCAATGGCAAGTTTCTCACTTCCAGCAACAGGTTTACATCAATGGCCTTTGACCGAAAGATTTTGCGTGGTGTTCGACGCCAAGTCCCTTTTTCACACCACGTGAATTGTACTGTCGTACCTGAGGGCCATCATCATTATCGGTGATTCCTATCGCACATGTTAACAACTTACATCATTGGCTGGTAATCAGGTGATGTCTTTCCATGTTCGACTCCAGAAAATTTTCTCACATGGATCGACTTGTACTTCGGGCGAAGATTGAATGAGTTTGAAAACCCAGGATCTAGTTTCATCCATCTGACCTGCAATATATTTAGGAAAATAAAGACATCAATTGTAAATCATTAATACATAAATGATCATCTGAATCAAAGGATGATGGCTCTATGAGAATCATCAGTCTGCCACACAGATGGTTGTCTGTCCTATGTATATGAAAATGAATTTATAAAGCTAAGCATGGGAATGCCTATCTCAGCTATATCATGAAAGTATTATGAAGATAATGGATTGTATTGTATCTTATTACAGGTCACCTTCCAGTTCGAAAAACCTCGGATGCGATGCATCTCACCTACCACATCCAAAAAGTGCAATGCATACTGAAAATCCCTTCTGTAGGGTGCAATGGGTGAGAGTAGACAAATGGTAGAGAGTTTACAAGGTGGATGATCATGGAATCTTCCATAAACTTCTCCTATGACACTTGCCTCTTTGAATTTGCCCAGGGATGAGTAAGATATCATGAATCTCCAAGTGGAACCAAGAACTATCAGAGGGAGGACACTAATCAAAATCTCAAAAGCTGACTCACCCCCCTACAAACATCTATATATGGATCCCTCATCCTAGAGATCCAGAGGCTGGAATCTTATATTTTGTAAGGAATTGCTATTGGTTTATTGGTGGAACATCATAGTGTTGGGTGATCTAAGATTTTCATGAGGTGAAGAAGGGCTTTCATGTTAGGAGGATGACACTGGGTCAAATCAATGGGTTGTAATCCTCTCTTCTACTCTTTCTATCAGTAAATTTATTCGATTCTTCCTCCACATTCTTGTATGTTTGATGATATATGAATTTGTGTGGTCAATATATATCTGGTCCTATATTGTTTATGATTGTAGATTTCTGTACTTTGATGGTATTATGATGCTTTGATTTTATAGGTGCTCTTTGAAGCGGGGTGAGCAAGGAAGCAGCGGCAAAGATCTGTCAGAGGGGAGAGGAAACAATCAAGGAACCAAGTGAAATACTGACGTTGGTACTCTGCTTCTCTCCCATCTACTTCTCATAAAGGAAAAGGAAAGTAAATTTAGCATGTTTGTTTCTAAGATAGCTACCCGTCTTAGTGGGACTAGTAGCTTTGCATGGACACTAGATTTTCCAATAACATCCTTGTTGTTTGGCATATGTGGCTTCCCATAATCCTTATAACTTCTCAATATCAAAGCATTGTTTTGCTATTTCGAAATGGAAAACATAAGAATTTGGGATGGGGAAGCATTGTCGCTAGCAACCAGATTGGTTTCTAGGTTTGGAAACGGGTCAGTCAACACTGCTAACATATTTGAACTCTTAAAGAATTTCTTGATGTCAGCTTTATGCAGAAATTCTTTCATCCAATGGTCTCCATTGCATATGAGACATGGCTATCTAGGTTTCTTTTTCCTAGTGTTGCCTAGTTGAATTGTTTATTAATTAAAGAATCAAGTACCACATTAATTGTCAACCTGGGAAAGTCTTTTTATTCCAAAGGCTACCGCGTACTGTCTGTACTTAAATTCTAAAAGCATTAAGAGCTTTAGTATACTTAATTCTTATGCTAAGTTATCACAGTGCTGATAAAATAAAAAGGAATTAATTAAAAATACAAATCTGGAAAGCAAAGAGATGGATGCTCTGTTGGTAGAGGATCAGGACCCTATCCTCCAGATGAGGACGTTCAGCACCTTCCCCTGGAATCAGATTGCTAACACACACTGCACTCAGATTCACCGGTGATACACTTGCACAACTTCAAATAACTTAATAAAACAGAGTGCTAGCAAAACAAAATTTCAAGAGGTAATGCTACAAGATCCAAACAGAGTATCTGCAGAAAGAAACTATCACACACTTACACACTTGACAGCAAAATAAATGGGTGAATCTTGTGAGGAAGGTGGGCCCAGTCCCTCTCACAAGATTCCCCAGAACACGGAGAATAGCTTAAATGCTCAGAACGTTCTTCTATTGATCTGTCAAAAGATTCGAATACAATAAAGTTCAGACTTGCTGATGTTCTCACAAATTTCACTTACAGACCATCCTCTCTTGACTAGTGTAGATGTCTCCTCTTTATAGAGGAGACATCTATTACAATAGATTGTTATGGTTCATTCGGTTAACCCGTTTAATCAAAAATAAGAATTATAGAAATGCTGTTGCAACATTATGATAATATATTCTTTGTTTAGGTTCTGGTTGTTACACAGCTGGTAACCATCTTCGACCGTCTTCTTTGGAGTTCACACATTCCCTTCGTCGTTTCCCCATACTATTCCGGTTTTGAGTCCTGGTAACTGTGTTCTACCCGATTTGGACAACTGCTTGATCAGCCACGTCAGCGTTCCTCAGATAGTTGCTGTTGTTGTTCCCAGCTGATGCAAAATACCCGCTTTAGATGGTTTCTGTTGCTGACTGTAGCAACTGCATAGTTGCTGCTTCTGGTGTTGCAGCAACTGCGTAGTTGTTGTTTCTGGTGTTACATCAACTATAGGTTATAATTCCTGCGGGCTTAAGACAATTAGTTAGCAATTTAGTCATCTTTCCAAAGATAAATACAAAGGTACTTACGAATATGCAGTGAACAATTAAACATATAGATATGCGGGAAGTTACTTCATACCTTGGGGTGATTAAGTCATTGTGTAATCAAAGCTTATAACTTGTGACTGAAAAAGATAATATTATGATGAAAATGTAAGGTCAAAATTGGTCAATTCTGGGTCCTAACATCCCCCCCAACTGAAGATATTGCATGTCCCCATGCAATGTTTTACTCTGAATCCGAGTCGGAGTACTGGGATGAATAATGTAAATTACTAAGACAATAACTGTAGGAGGTGACGTTGAACTTCTTTCTGAAACCACAGACAGTCTGTATCTGTCTCCATGCTGCTGCTTCCTCCTTATTGGATAACCCAAACTGACCCTTATATTGTTCACTGGATAACCATAGAGTGGAAATTTAAACTTGTAGCCCATCCAGCTCTTAGCACAGTGTTGCATGCATCTAATATAGGAAGGTACCCTTGTAAGTGCTACCTGCAAATTTGATGGATTATAAGGGTGATATTCTTTCCTTTCTTTGGGGCAGTTTTCCCAAAACAAATTATTTGCTTTAACAGCCAAGGGTGCCTTGGTTTTCAAATAGTGCTGACAGTCTTTCAGGACTATTGCTTGCAATTGTCTGAGGTGATTTTTCATATCAGAATCCTTTATCAATGTTTGGTGCTGTACAATAAAAGTAGTTGCATTCTGTGGTTCAGCCCTAATCCACATAAGGCAATTTTGTTCATTATGTTGGGCTGAGATGAAGGCATTCTTCCATGTGAGCTGGTTGGCTAAAACGGAAATGAAGGCTCTCAGCTGTATGTCACCAACCACAGGTAGCATATTCATGTTCCTTTCTTCGGAAACTGCTTCATTGTGTAGATAAAGCTCGCATAACAGGTTTTGGTCATTTTTAGGTGCCTCTGCAAAAGTTTGCAGAAACTGTTCTGTTGTGACCACCTGATGGGGTCTACCTTCTCTTACAGCTTTTATCTGTAAGAACGTCAATCTCTCCCTCAAAAATGTTGCATAATTAAAAGATGGTTTCCTCATGGCCAATATTCTTTGAAATAATTCAAACATCTGGGACAATCTAGTTTTTAACTCTGTGATTTCTTTATATTGAGCTCTGCATTGCTCAAGTGCTTCCCAGTTCCTGTATGCGTGATTGAACCAGGTCCCTTTCTGTTGTTCGAATGCTTTGCCCTGTGACTGCTCATGCTCTTTGCACCATTTTCCTTTCAATGCCTGAAAGCTTTCTGTTTCTATGCATGCATCATTAACAGAAGGAGAATCTGTTTGTGTATAAGCATCAGTAAGGATAATCTGTTCTGTTGGAGTAGACTGGGATACTCCAACATCTTTTTCTTCGTTTGCAGCTAGTGTCTCTTTCTGTTGTTGTCCTGATTCACTGTGTTCTATGGTAATTTGGGTAGGTCGGGGTAGGTCTGTACCTTTTTCCTCATTTGCTGATTCCTGTGTAAATTCTTCCTTCATGACAATTTGGGTGGGCCATGGTGAGTCTGTATTCTCCTCTTTTACTGATTCCTGTGTAAAAACTTCCTCCATAATAATTTGGGTGGGCCGTGGTGAGTCTGTATTCTCTTCTGCTTTACTCTCTGTTGGGGAACTTACTGGTTCTTGTGTGTCAGTAAGTTCTTTAATTTGATCTTCTTTCTCCTCCAGAGAGCCTGTTGGTTCTTATGTAACAACAGGTTCTTCTGTCTGCACTTTCTCTTGAGAGCCTGTTGGTTCTTGTGTAACAACAGGCTCTTTCATTCCAGCAGAGGGTTGTGGTGTTTATGTCTGTGCAACAATAGGTTTTTTCGTGTCATCTGCAACAGTGGCAGCTTCCTCCATTGGCTCTGCCACTACCTTGTATCCTGCTTGAGTATATATTTCACCACAAGTGGCGCACATATACTCATTATCTTTACTTTTCTCTGCTACAGAGGCTACTCGCGCTAAAACATGCAGGCTGAATTCATTTTGATATGCTTCTTTAATCCTTATTATCTCCTCCTGATAATCCTGAATCTGTGACTTCAGGAATTCAATTTCTTCCTACAAGGTAGGTATGGTGGGCTGATCTTGCGAGGCAGTAAGCTCCAGTGGAGGCAGAGGTTGCGCTTCATCATCTTGGTCAGTATTCCCTGTAGGTGGTTCTTGTGTGTCACCTGGGGAAGTGGTTGGTTCTTGTGTTACAGCCATTTGGTCACTATTACCTTGGGTGTCGGCAGCTGGTTCTTGTGTGTCAGCTGCCTTAACATATGATGTCACGAAGCTATGAACGCTCTGCATCTCAACTTCCGAGGGTGAGGGAGAGGGGCTTTGGGGATGGGTGGGGGTACAAATTCTTAAAGTAATGGGTGGTGAACTAGGGGGGTTCAGAATTTTAGCTACTATCGATGACCGAGTTCTTCGTTTTGGTAGGAAAGCCGTAAATGCAGGCATTTTTCTCTTCAGGCCAGTTTCAGGGGTAGTAGCCGGAGCAGCAGATGTCTTAGCTGAAACCCTGGTTTTTCTTCTTTTTGGTGGGGTTTCCTTTCTCTGACACTTCTTTCTCTTAAGCAGGGTAATGGGGATATTGTCGTCGGAGTCATCAGTAGAAATTCCAAGTATGGGGGTGGAAGAACTGTTCTTTTCGGGAGATGGGGTTGTTCCTGCGGTCACTTCTACTACTGCTTGTTCATTCTCAGTAGCTTGCGGAGATGTTTGATGGGCTTGTTCGGGGGTGTGCTCTGCCTGCTGAGGATTTTGCAGAGGGATTTGCTCAGGCATGTCCTCTGTTTGCTGAGGAGGTTCATGTTCTGGCTGTGGAATTTCAGCTTCCTGCTGGGGATGAATAGGGGGTGGAGGATTATTTAAAGCAAGGCGTCTATTAATGAGTAATTGGATTAACCGGTGATGTTTTAGGGAAAGAAGTGGAAGCTTCACGTTAACAGCATATCGTGACATGTTATTAAGACAACCCAATAGATAATATGGCATATTTATCAACTGACCATTTCTCAAATGATTTAACAGCACGAAATCGTGCTGGTAAATTACCTAATAGCGGCCCTCGCACGTCAGATATTGCTTGACAAATTTGGCAATTCTCGGCCACGGTGGAGGTAACGACCGAAGTGCTACGCCTCTGCCCTTAGGTTCTATTTACTCGCCTGGTCGAAGAAAATCCTGCTGCGCATTGAGAATTAGGTGCTTCCTGCTCAACCATCGTATGCCATTAGCTGGTAGCCCGGTAGCTTGGGCTATCACTTCCTCTGTAACTGGGATTTGAACTCCTTGAACGACAGAGAATCCTTCTGTTAGATTGCATGCAAATTCAAGGACTTGTTGCTCGTTAAAGTTCGGAAGTCTCCTGAAATATTCTATTCAGCCTTCTTGCAAGAAAATCTGGTAAATGTCCGGATAGAGTTCAAGGACTACTGTCGAAGCAGGTTCATATGTGATGAGAGGTCCTCCCATGGCTGTTGTTTCAGTGAATTTCCGAGTTCAGAGCTGAGCTTCCGATTTCAGTTCAGAGTAAAGCATCGCAAATGGTAACATGCAGTGGTAGGGTGACTCTTACATATTACCGGGAGAATTAAGGGTGGCGGCAGTTGGCGTGGTGTATCATCATTGGAGTTGCTTTAGTACTCCCCCCCTTCTACGTGTGAGCGATTTGATTGGAATTGTAACTAATTGATAGTCCTATCAGCTTTCACCGCATTATCTATTATTTAATGTCCATTGATAAATGTGTGTACCTTCGTATTTTACCTTTTTGATTGCTGCGTCAAAAAGTCTTATCTCGTCCCCGCTAAGTCATAATGATTACCGCAGATCTGAAAGTGTGGGAGTATCGGCGATTTGTAATGATAATGACGGGAAGTGATAGTAGGGTGTCATAGTCATCATAAGAAGTGGTATATTTTATCGAAATTTGTTGCTTGGGGCTACAGTGGTAAAACTGGTGTGCGTGGGTGAATTTAGCCGGGAAGGGTATTTCGTGTCTAGGAAGCGGTATTGGAACACCACGATTGGTGTTGCAGCAACAGGGAATTATCGGAAAGAAAACATTTGTAAAGATGGGAAATGTACTAGAGTGATGGAAAT